>JAECUM010021895.1:0-49074 GCA_016617855.1 Megalonaias nervosa | reverse complement strand
GTTGAAATTCCAACAACCTGCCAGTCAGGTGTTCCATCCGGTTTATTTTTATTCGCAAATACCAGTGAATTATTTGGTTGCTGTCCACCAAACGGTTTTGATCTAATATTAGGCCAACTATAATAAACTCGTAATTGCGCTAATGCTATTTCCCTTGCTGGAATTGCAGTTGGAAAATTAACGCTAAATTCAGGATTGGTTGAACTTAATGATATCATAGTAGTTTTTGACGGCGTTGTATTAGCTACGATCTGCTGAAGTAATTGCGACTCTGACATTATTATTATCGTTAGTATTTAATTCTCCATCTTTTCGTTATTGTCACTAGCAATTATGAACACTTCATCGTAGGTTTTCATTATCGTTACAAATTCCTCATCGGATATTTTACCATCACTGAGATACACTGAAATATACGAGCATAATTTAGTGTATGCGGCTGTTGCTGTGTGCAATTTCATCACGTACTCGTTTAGTTTATTATTTGTACACGTAGATATTTTCTTAGCGATAATACTGAAAATACCTGCGCATGTTGTTGCCGTTGAAACTATAATTGTTACAACTGCAGGCGCTGTCATCGTTATTGTTGATAGTAATAATCCAGTTCCAGCAATAACAGCAGAAACCGAATATACCATTATATCAATAACAACCATACGACGACGATATTTTTTTTACCTTTATCGTGTAATCGTCGATGATATTTTTTAGTTTATTTTGACACTCACATACTTGAGCGTATCTGTGACGTTGAACGTCGATAAATGACTCTTGATTCATTATATTTATCTAGGTAACTAATTGAGGAGTTTCAGCTACAAATTCAATACACCACCAATAATCTGCTGTGGTTAACTTTTTATTATCCGCTACCAGCATAAACGTTTCTTCAGCATCTTTGTTTAACACTATAGACACAGTTCCAGAAAAAATATCGGTTGAATGACGCCATGTAAATGTGGTAAATATAGTAAATTTTTCAGCACAAAATATAGATAATCTGTATATACCAGTAACCTCTGCGGTATGTTTAAGAGTGTTATTTTCCGGTGTCCATGTTGCTTTTCCTGATGCGACTGTGTACACGATATTAATGATCTACTTGTGAGGAATTTTAACGAGATTAGTTTTTTGAATAATATTAGGAATACCACTAATGATATCGTTGATTTTCGTGTTAATGTCAGCGAGATTAATAATAACAGTTGGTGGAGTTCCAAAAAATTCGTTAATATTTCTGTTTATATTTCTACGAAAATTTAGAAATGTTTGTACATGAGCATTATATTCAGTTCTTAATACAAGAATTCTTTCATTAATCGCAATTTCCCTATCGTCAATATATTTTTTATTTGCAGCGTCGAATTCCGTTTCTGGTGTTCTGAGATTATTAATACCATTATTGTTCATGTTGAGAAATGCACGCATTATACCGCCGCTAACCAACACGTACCTGTATTCTTGATCGTCAACATATTTTTTTGTTGTGGCATCGAAATCTGTTATTGGATCTCCCAGATACGTAATTTTTTTTCTTGACATATCAATATCGCCAGTAAATACATCACCAGTTTCCTTAACATAATCGTTAACCGATTTACCGCAATCCTGTATTTTACCTTGATCAGTGAAAGTAACGACATTATTAACAACCGCGTTGGGAATTCGTACAAGGACATCTGATAGTTGTATATTACTCGTTTTTAATCGTCCTTGTTTGTCCTGAAAAACGACAACTTCATGTTGATCCACACTCGTGATATTTAATAAATCATCGATTTCATTTCTGAGCTGATCAAGAGTTGCATATTTAGATAAATCGAACTTTTGAGTTTTACCTGAGGATCTTCCATAAATATCTACCATTATATTTACTGATATCAGTTTAAGTGTTATGACGTAGCGTAGTGAACGCGTGTACGACTTTATGAGGCGGCGCTGTTGATTTTGATACAGCATCAAGCATAGCGAGGGTTTCACGACCGCATATTGGAGGATCAGTTATTTTTTTGTGTTGGTAGCGTTGAATACCAGATTGGAATATCACCGGTAACGTACTTTAAAAATTCTTTTGGTGGTGCTAATCCATACGAATCGAAATAAATAATTCCACGTGGATCAATTACATATCCTACCCAGTGCGTGCCTGGGCCAGAGTTTTTATCGAGATTAATGATACCGGCTTCAATATTGTTTGTTTTTTTTTTTTGGTAATTGATCGCGCATAAAAACACCTCTGAAATTTTTTATTTTTAATTGCTTAGCAGCATTAAGTAAATCAAAATTGGACATGGGTGTTATTAGTAAACTGCCCCTGGTAATCTTAGACCCTTTCCGTACCATGAATGTGGAGTCCCTGGTAATCTTAAACCTCTTCCCTTTTTTTTGATTCCATGTCCGGTTGCTTTCTTTAATGCCATTCCAGCAGCAGTTCCAACAGCACCTAGCGCAGCTGCTTTTGCAACCGCTGGGGCTGCAGCTGCTATTAATGCTGGTATTGCTGCAAGAAGCGGAAATATACCACCCGTTTTAGCAATATCTTTGATGGCGCCCGCAGAAAGATTAAGTTTGACGCCTTTATTTGATTTTTTAGCGTCGTTGAAGTTTTTGAACTGACGCTCGGTCAACGATAGTTTATTTGCACCGGTCATCTGTTCTCGCTTTAGCGATATTTTTATTCCACAATTATTTTTGATGCTGATTGCAGCCTTTTAATCTGACCAGGAGTCAGACTTACACTAACGTGATGATATGACATTATTAATATTATGAACGATCTAATTACATGTTTTCTACTGGAGCATCAATAACTCTCATTCGTCCACCAACACCTTCGAGTAACATCGATTTATCGTTGAGTATAACGGCTATTGCTCTGTAATTAGGGATATCTATAATGTTTCTATTAACGCGAGCTCGAAAATGAATATCTACCACAGATTGTCTGGTTAAATCTAAATGTTCTAGTGAAAAGTAATAAATCGGATACAGCGTTGTAAAATCTAGCTGCGATATTTGTAAACCAGTATCAATGTTTTGATCACGTCCCATGAACGACATTAATCGATGATATGCACGTGCTACATGATTATCTTCAAAATTCAGTAATATATCCTCGGATGGTTCTTGATGTCCATTTATCCTTAATGAAACCTCAGAAACACCAAGTTTATCAAATATCATTAAACTTTTTGTTTGATTGTTTACTCGTGTATTATCCTGAAGCGCAATAAATATGTGTCTTGGTGCAGAAACACCTTGCTGAGAAGCTATTTGCCATGTGAATAGACCATTAATTGCACTCTGAACAACATCTGTGGTCATTGTTAACCATGACAACGTTGATTTACCGCCTTGACTCATAAAAGATAGTAACCGATCTTCTACAGATATTGTTGGAGTCATCACTGGCATCCACAGGGAAAGTTTTGTTAGTACTACTTTACCATGAAGTGCCGCAGTTGCATTAGCATCAGCTCCTTCAACATGCCACATTGCATCATTATCATCGCTTTTTCGCACAAGTACAACCGTATGTTTGGCTCCAAAAATGACTTTTCTGACATTTCTGCAGAATCCAAATATGTGTGACAGTGGAATTGCACATGAAAACTTTCTATCTTTCAACATTGATTTACGTGATGCAAATCCTAAGTTAAAATCTGCATCTACATTAATAATCATATTTTCTACATCAGCGTTAGCGGTGTTGGCGTTGTTTCTAGGTTGTCTTATATTATATTGTTTGTACTTTGGAGAATTAGAAGTATCTTTTGAGAACATCATTGATGGACCAGCTGATCTTGAATAATCATCGCTGTATCGTGCTAGACCCAATATTGTTGTAGCAACGTCGACGTCTTTCTGATTTGATTCAATATTTTTACCATCAATCATGTACGTAGCGCTGTCAAATAACGCCATAATACCATTATTAACAAAACCAAAATCAACATTATTATCGTATTCAGTATTCTCCGCTTTAAAAATTTTACCTTCTACTTCAATAAATGCTTCAGCGGGTAAGAAATATCTACTTGTATCTTGAACCTGTAGTTCGATTCGTCCACGCTGATCTGGAATTCGTGCGTCGTAAGAATAATACTGATAATCGCGCACAGACTCATCTTTGAGTACTGGTGCATCCACGTCAAACGCAGGGTCAGATACGCGCTTAAACATCTTTATTATTATCGTCTTCGTCTAACTCGAAGACCACTTCCTGCTATCAGACTAGCGGTTATATTTTTTTCCTTTTCCGACATCGGGATATCAGCTAACTCCGCTAGTTTTTGATTAGCTGCTTGATTTATTATTTTACTTACACTTGCGGGCATCACTTCAGTGCTAGGTAATTTCACAGGCTGAGGTCGGATCGCTTGTGGTCTGCGTATTAATCGTGATAGTCTATCTTTAATTGCTGAAAACGCTTTGCTAGCAAGATTACCAACAGCACCTATACCTTTTTCACGAACAACATCAATAGCTTTCATTCCCAGCTGCTTTGCAATCGGTATTGCTTTTGGGGCTATCCTTCTAAACAGACCCTGAATAACATCACCTAATCCATCTCCGTAGGTCGTTTTGTATACTGGTAATCGAGAGTTTATTACCCTGACCTTGGTAGGTCCACGAGTATTGTGTATGATCATTTTATTATCAAGTGACTTTATCACTAATTACATACTTAGTCACTATAATAATCGTCACTGATTTCATTAATAAGAGACCGATATACATTAATATCCATAATACCGCCTGTAAATAATCGTTTACAAATATCAGCTACTTCATTAATGATTTCTGGGGAATTATTACCAGCTCGTTTTCCTCCAATGAGGATTTCTAGTCGATTGACGTCAGCAAGAACGTTATTGGGACAGGTAATAAGACCACTTCCTAGACCACTTCCAGTTGCGCCAGGGTCGTCTTGAAATTCTTTTTCTTCTCCCTCTTCAACTTGTTCCGGTAATACTTTTGGTGATCTTAGAAGACGACGAAATGATTCTCTTAACGTTTTTTTTTTTCGTTTTTTTTCTCGTTGTAGCTCTTGTTGTTGTTGTAGATCTTGTTGTTGTTGTAGCTCTTGTTGTTGTAGCTCTTGTTGTTGTTGTTCTCGTTGTCGTTGTCTCTCTTGTTGTTGTTGTAGTATTTTGTGTTGTTGTAGTAGTGGTTGCAGTCGTGGTATTGGTTGCTCTGGTGATGGAAATTTAAGATGTGGTGATGATACTGGTGATAATTCAAATTGTTGTGGTGATGATATTGGTAGTAATTCAAATGGTTTTGGAGATTGTTGCCTTTTACATTGTTTTCTTTCCATTTCTTCTTCTTGTTTTCTTAATTATTTAAATTTTTTAATTTCATTACTATAAACCTGATATGATAGATCAGCTTTTCTAGCTTGTTGAACATTCATGTATATGCGATATAAATATTTTTGCCATTGATCAATGTTTTTAATATCTTTAGCGTATTCAGGTTTCATTCATTTATCTCTTTGACTATAATTATTCACAGCAATTTCATCCAATTCTTGTAGGTTTTCAATATTGTTAATTGTTTTAATAGTTACTTCATCAAATTTATCTATCAATTCAACTAATTTTGGTTTAGGGGCTGGTGCTTCAGCGCCTTCAGGCTGAGCAGCAGCTGGCTGAGCAGCTTGAATCAGGTCAGCAATATCAACAGGCAATGTTGCAAGAGCTCTTTGTGTTGCCTCAGTTGCTGTAACAATTTTCTTCGTTGGTTCGACAATCGGTTTAAATAATTTTTCTGTACCTTCTGTAAATTCCACCTGAGACTCCTGATGCGATTGTAGTTGTTGCTTAACAGAATCACGAAGAGGTAGATATTTTTTAATTGCCTCTAGTCGCTCTCGAGATAATTTAGCTGAGTGTGGCTCTCCAATACTCATTATTGATAATATCTATAATGGCTGTTTAATTCATAGCAGCAGTAGAGCTGAACGACAAAATTGAATAACCCGCGAATAAACAAATCGCATAAAAATCTGAAAAAAATACGTCAACAAAAAGTAACGGAAATGAGCTAACCCAAACGATTTATTATCCGTTTTATCAAACTATATGGTAATAATAAAAGTTAGGAGGTTCGGTTTATGTTATTGACCTTTTTTTTCAGCCCCCTGTAGGAGCCTTTATTTTTTATAAATAAGGTTTCAGCCAAGTGGTCTGTTCAGCTCTATTGCTGCTCAGGGCATTAGTAATGCTATTATGATGGATGAAAACATTGAGGTTGAATGTCAAGAAACAGTTTCTTCAATTCCAACTGAAGAAACAGGTACAGTCAAGAATTTATGACTTTTGCATATTGGGGGGGGGGGTGACCTCCATATGCCACCTAAAAGGATGGTGTGTATACTACCAATACTGCCCTTCATTATTTCAGCAAACTAAAAAATCTTTGTTAACTAAACCTATTTGGTGTATGCTCATTTCTGTTACATTTTGTCAATCACAAATAGATCAGTTTAAGAATGTGTACCATTGTATCACTTCCATGTGAACCACCCTGAAATCCTACCTCCAAATTTACTGTTAAAATGACCTTGATGCACTTTATTTTGTTAATTAAGACCTTAACTTAAATGTCGTTGCAAAATTTATTATAGTTATTTCTGTATGTGATAACTTTGAAATTCGCCAAATGCGATTACAATTTTATTTCAGTGGTTCCAGTCTACATCCCTGCGTCCATTCAGACTGAATAAACCAGAACAAGGGATTGTGGGACACAAAGTGGTGATCAACCAATGTGTAGTATCCAGAATTTAGCGGATGATTCATAGAGCATACATTTTTATACCGGACTCGAGAATTATCAGAATTTTACATTTGTATTAGATAACTTAAGTGCAGCAGCATATCACCTCAACTATTATGGTGAGACATTACCTGACATAGATAGAGAAGATCATTTTTTACATTAATTAAACTCCGAAGACACATTACGAATTTCGAGCTCTGTCGCCTTTTTAAACTTACTGAAAGTGGGGTTACCAATGTGTTTGTCACATGGATACATTTTATATTTCATCGGTAGAATGAGGTCAACTGGTAGCCATCCAGAGATTTAGTTCATTAACACTGGCACAGCAAGCAACATTTTCAACGTACAAAAATAGAAATACTGTAAAGGTACTGATGGGTTGTACGCCTGGTGGACTTGTTTTCTATGTTTCTAGTGCCTATGGAGGTTCCACTAGCGATCTAGAGATATGTGAAAGAAGTAGACTGACTACTATGTGTGATGTAGGCGACTCAATAATGGCCGATAAGGGCTTCACTGTAGGATATATCTTCATTCCGTTCAATATTCATATCAATATCCCATGTTTCGTCAAGGCCAAGAATCATTGGTCATCCTGAAGAGTGATAAAAGATAGAAGAATCGCAAGCAAACGAGTTCATGTTGAAAGAGTCGTTGGTGCAGCGAAAACATACAAAATTTTGTGCAACCCAATTAATAATACAGACTCTACACTGGCAACAGAAATAATATAGGTTTGCTTTACTTTGTGTTCCTTTAGAAATGAAACTGTACTAGACATGCTTAAATATGTTTGGAAAGAAAACACTATATATTTGGAAACAAATCTAATTTTATTGTGGTTTTTGCAGTAGAATGGTGTAACAAAATCAATACATATGGTTCTTTCAGAACAAAGACATTTATTTAATTTCAGCAAATATGTACAGTATTATATCTCACTCTGATCACGTTGCAAGTATTTCATACATGGATATCTTTAGTCTATGTTCTTCTAAGTGCAATCTGTGACAAACGTTGAAGTAAAACAAAGATGCAAAAGGTTACGATGGTGATGTAATACATATATTTAAATAAAGACCACAGATAACGTACAAGTTCAAAATAATTTAAGTGATATACTATTTTGCACTATGATTATTGTGTGATTTAACTTGAATGCTTATAAAATATGAACATGCCATTAAAACAAACATCATTTTGAACCAATAATTTGCATTTGTCTTCCATTTCAACTACTGGTTTCACTGTAGATAAAACCTAGGATGAACAGGAAATAATGTTACATCCTAAACCGCGAAAGTCGTAACTGTAATATTGTTGTAAAAGTGATAATTGATTAATGCTTCTTTGAAGTGACTTTGAAAAAATTATTTAAGTTTAGTTACCATCTTGTCCACAAAGTCCTTGTCACATTTTACTGAAAGAACGTTCAATTCCTTCATGGTCAAGACAACAACTTTGCACTCCTTTCTCTCAGAGCACAGCATTTATTCTTTAATCTGATAATGATAATCATGATTGGTATCCAATATGAGGTCCGATGATGATAACTTGAGGTAATGCACAGTGTTGTCGTTACTGACATTGTCTTTGGGCATTTCACTTCCACAAGAGTAGTATTATTGACTATCCTATCTGGAGTTGCCGCCAATAAAGGAAACTCCTCACTAATAAATAAACCAAAAGGGTTTGTCATGATACCTTCTAATTGTTCAAATTTATTTAAGGCTACTGCTTCATATTTTATGCCATGGAGAATAGGTGCAGTGCGGATTGACCTGCGTATGCAAAGTGATCTAGCCAGGGCTTGTTTGTCCTTCATTTCAGTAGATTTACAGATAGAAACAAACATAGTGGCAGTAAATCTTCTGCATCTCTCACCACCCCATTGTTTACAGGACGACTGATTTCGTGTTGTGATTATTTTTGCCCGGCCTTTGGTACTTTGTGTTAAGTTTTCTTCCTCGAGAAAATATTCTTCCATGGTTTGCGTCTTGTACTGATGATCTGTGCTAAGTGCTGGTATGTTGGCTGGTTGGACGCGATGGCGTACTGGCATCTTTATAGAACCATTATAATTCAAACAAATATTTCTAAAATGATCTGGGTAGGATTCTTGTGCATCATATTTGATAGGGCGTGGTTTTATCGTTTCCACGAATAGTCTGCAGGTGATGTGCCTTGAGAGGAGAACCTTTGTGAGGTTTTGCTTTATGATATGTTTGCAGTAAATGAGTGCACAAGCTTGCATGACTCTTTGATTGTTGTTTCAAACCCCAACATTCAGTTATGCTTGTTAGTAACCATATTTCAGGAAAGAACAGATCACATCTCTCTCTCTCTCTCTCTCTCTCTCTCTCTCTCTCTCTCTCTCTCTCTCTCTCTCTCTCTCTCTCTCTCTCTCACTCACTCTCTCTCTCTAAACCTCTTTTGTAAGCATTTTTTGTATTTAGTGAAAAATATAAAATTACATAATCCAAGATTTGTGTCAATACTTCTAATTTTCTATAATCATCTAGGTCAAGTACTAACACAGCATATCATTTAATCCAGTATTTAGTCCTGTAATCATACAAAAAATAGGACTTGTACCCGAGTAACATTTTGCTCATCATTGACTTTAACCTATTTTCGAGGTTGGCATCTTAAAACAACTTCAATGCATCCTTGGTTGGATCGTGCTAAGAGGAGCGTATGATCACTTACCTCTCAATTAGCTCTTTTTTCCGATCAGACACTGGCATTTCTCTTCCTTAACTCTTCTCTTTTTTCTGGAAGTGTCTACGATTCGTAAGCTAAACTTCTAGACATGTTACTATTGCTACTACATAAATATGAACCGAGGTGACTAGCAGCGCCGCCTCGCGGAACTAGCACTGTGAGAACCTTATTGGAGCCGGCTTTGATGGTGCTCGTGCGACTAATTGCCGTAGTAGAGATTGAATCGTCTGAGCCGCCTGCAAGCCTTGGTGTTTTAATATAACCACAGTAGCACTTTTAATACTATCTACGACCTGCGTGTGCACTTGCTTGGCAATGGTTGAAGTGCGCAAGGTCATAGCTGTGTAGGCTTTTAGTGCGCTTGCAAATAATCCACGAACAACTTCACCGGTTCCAGTTCAGTAATAGGTCATGTACAAGGGTTTTCGCTCGTTACGTATACGAACTGGCTTCAGACGTCCACGCACAGTTGTTATAGTTGTTATTTTTGTCAGGCAGATCTCAAACGTACAGTTGTACCACTCCACAGATCAACCACATGCGCATCCTAATCCACTATGGAAAAATGAATATGGGTCACCCTATTATTATGGCATGCAAGACACACAAGTGCCGCGGACATAACCCAGATCAAGAGACGTGGTTTCACGGTGGGTGAAAACCCAAAACAATGTCTCCGTGTACAACTAGGCCTGTCGTTTCCGACCTGCTTTCGTAACTGCCACTTACGGCGTCACAGGTTAAATTAACTTGCGTCTTTGAGGTAATCCTCACAATGTTATACTCGATATTATGTACCACACTCAATAATCGTTTATCCTCTGGAATGTAGTCAGACCAACCTAACACTGACCTTATGGAGGACCCATCTCTCACGTTTGAGATTCGATGGAAATGACAGAACTGAGATTGGGTTTCCTGGTGCACGTATAAACAATTTGGAGTCTTTGCCAGCGACCGCCCAAATTCTTCGTCTAATGTTTTCATTGATCGGTTCCATGTCGTACAGAGGAACGCTCGATCTCATGCCAATTGGTGCCATTGTCTGATGAAAACACAAATGTGTTATTCGTGGGAAGGCCACAAATGGTCGGAAACGAATATTCGGCCAACTGTAATACACTCGCAACGCGGTTAGTGCGATATCAAAAACGTGTACGATACTTGCATAGCTCACCATTAGTTTAATCAATCGTGATAACCATCGAACAAAATATTCATCAACAGTTGTGTTTTACCGGATGCAGCAGGGCCAGTGATGAGTGCCCGAACTGAGTTTGATAACAGGGTTCCATCGCCATGCTTGATCAGATGAGTCGTTGCTTGTGCGGTGATATCGATGACGTTGAAAGCATCTGCGAATTTTATTTTGATCGATGTCATTGAATAATTGACTGTTCTTATAATATATTCATATCTTCATATTGGGTGCGAAAGTACGCACCAGAAATCCAATTCAAAGACAGGTAATCAACGAACAGGTATTACGGAGACTTTAACTTGATGTGAAGCAAAAACAATCACGTTGGTTGACAGACGGAAAAACCGTGGACACGCAGGGTGCATGACAGGAATCCATGGATACACAGGGTTCAGTTATCCTGTTAAAGAAAACGTCACTGGCGGCGGTGAGATCGACGATGCCTTAGCAAAGATACCAGGGTCACCGTGGAGCAAATATCCGGGCGAAAATGACCTTCTAGGCTATAGTTGCTCGAGACCAGGTACGCGCCTGGATCTACGACTCGAGTCTCACAATGAACTATCAATTGTGTGGATGCAGTGTGTTACTGACATGACCTTGCACACCTAGCATCCAATGATATCTGTGGACGTACCGAGATGGATCTCATTCAAGACCTGAATGTGATTATTTCAATAGCTGCGAGAACTATGTGTAGTCAAGGTTGGCCTGAAACCCAAGATTGCCTTGGGTGAATCTCATTAGAAACAAACAGTAAACCAATATAAACTATGGACACAAAGAGCCGTACCTTATGCGTTGGTACTTGAGATATGAAGCCGCTGGGGAACAGTTAGCTAGTGCATCCAAGGTCACTCATGGGATTTCCCGAGAATAGTTGGCTAAAACAAGTCCTATGGAAAATGTATGTATACATACTAAGAAAGATTTCATGAGGTTGGTTTGATGTTCAAACATCGAATAAAGTTCATCATGCTGATTTATTATTTCTTCTACACGATCGTTCCAATGACTGAGAAGGTAAGTTATGCACCTACAACTATGCGCTCTCCATTGCCGACGTGGCTAGCTTTTGCAGAGAATCGGACCTGCTGAAGTCCAAAGATTATGTAAGTGTCGCATATGCATTCGAGGCAATTTATGTACCCAGACCACTCAAATGGCCACGCTTGGTACAAGTGAATCTTGCAAAGAATTTTACGTATCTGTGATTCCGTTTTTAACCAAATACCGTTGGCGAGTACTTGTCGGGCATGTCAGTATGCATCGTGATCAAGCTATTTTGGAACTATTTAATCCCACACTTGCGGAACGGTTTTTCGGTCATCAGGACGCACATAAATTGGTGTTAAAACCAGGAAAATCTAAGGAATAGGTAACCCGACTTCCTTTCGGTCATAGTAACCTTAAACAATGAAGCCACACCCATGACGGGATTAAAATCGGCCAATGTGATTCGGCAAAAGACCGTCACTGTTAATCAGAAAAAAGATTTCACAGTTAGCACCGTTATAACCGTTCAGAGGCAAGCTTGTTCGGTAATTGTATGTGCCTGGAGAATTAGAAGTCGGGTCTGTGTTACTGACTCTGTATGGTCTGTGAATGTGTGTGCCATTTCGCAACGCATTGATACTCCAAGACAACCAACCCGTTACCCAGTGGGGCCATGGTCACCTGGTGGAGCAATTGATCCCAGCCGTATATTTGCTCGAGAGGAAATTCAAATCATTTTGGCAGACATGTAAGTGGTAAGCGGGGAGTATCCATAGTTTAGTATAAAGTGGGGACAAACTCGTCTTGGTGCATCGGTATACCCCAATGCGATGAATCTTGGATGGGATCATGTTCGCCGTGTGTGCGAACACTCGACGGTTTCGAAGACATGCCAGGTAGAATGCATGCATCAGGTCCTTCTGCACAGAGACATGCAGCACACCATTAACCTCTTTGATATATTTTGGTCCGACCACAACTGAGTACATTTGGACTGCAGTCACACACACTCTTCAATCGGTTGGTCGGAGCATTCGTCCTTGAACTTGCCCATTACAGTTTTATTCTGGTTGGATTACAGAGGTTGTGAGGGCCACTAGTCGCTCTTATTAAGCTCGCTCCTCAGTCCTGGCTGACCATGTCTGTATATAAGTAGTTGTTGATGATGTCCATCAACAGCGGGTCAGTATTGGTGTAAAGCATCTTGATTCTACTCTGATAAAACGGTTTGATATTGTCGTAGTGCAATCCATGTTGTCGTGGGTTATTTTTCCTGTGGACGGCAACAAGTCCTCCATCAAATGGTTTTTATCTGGACTCGAAGGCCTCGCCTGCAATGAAATTTCGAAGTATGTCCTGCTTGCTATTTCACTGACAAGATATACGTCTGTTCAGTTTGTCCATGGGTTTCCCAAATACAGCACTGTTCATGAACTTGAAGAAGTTCTTCTCAAAGTCGTTGGTGGTCTTGGTGCGCAGGTCCGTAATCAGTATTCATCTGAATGTACGGAGCCATCCAAGCTTGCTGAAAAATTTTAAGCACTCGATGGATCTTGGCCACTTGCATGCCCAGTCTCAAGTACCGCTGTAGATTTCTCTCTCAGTAACCTGAGCACGATAAGGTATAGGCGGCTTCGTGTTGCAATCACATCGAACCACATCATATAAAACACTCATGGAATCGGTTCTGTAGTTGGACTGTCTGGTATATATCAGGCTTATTCGCGTTTTAAGCAGCAGAGCTGATTTCCACTGCCATATTCAAACATTCAAAATCCGCATAGATGATATACGGGATTGTCATCTTTCGCTGTACTGCATATAACTTGGCAATCTTTATTCCGGGCTCGGGTTTCATTTTTCACTTATACCGTTGCATTAAAATTCGTGACTGGTAAGCAATTCTTGAGCGCATGGATTGCCTTCATGGATATTTCTTACTGTGGTGCTTGATATCCCGGTTAAACAGCCGATCAAGTTTTTGTATCCATTCATAGTACGGGACCGATTCTGAGTCTTTCATTTCACTCATCAACAATAAATCAATTTGGGTTCGCCCTTTTTTCCATGGGGTGCAGCGGATATAAGCCTTTGTCATAAACAAATACATTAACAGCTATACCTGAGATAAATGTTTCAGATTTCTTCAGCGCTAATTTGGTCACTTACACGGGATACTCGATATCACCAAAGTTGAGCTTTTCAAGGTATTACCGTTATTTTGTGGCCTGTCTTGATTGTCGCTTCCCGGGTATACTGCTGAGTACATGGCACACTCAAGACAACGATTATAAAATTCTTAACGTTGATAAAGGACCTTGGCGGGGCCAATTTTGATATTGCTATCTAACTGATCCATGAAATGTGTAATTCGGCAAGATATCGACCTCGACCTGGCCGCGTCACTGGAGTGTACATCCCAACCTTCAACTGATGTACTTCTCCAGCGTTGCGAGAGTCATTTAAATGCCTCTGTCAGTTTGTTAGCCGATGGCGCTGCTGTTATTGCGGTTCAGGATCATGCGGGCGCCAATGTGAATCCACAGAGTAGTAGTTTTAAATCCCTCCTTGTCACGATTAAGCAGCATAACCATATGAGTGCTGAGGACAATGCCTGCTTTACCTGCTTGACCATAGTTTTGAAACACCGCTACTATTCCAGGAATCAGATTTGTCAGCAGTTGCGACTGTCTTTCTCTGGTGTGCAGATAGGCGGGATAATGGTCACGTGAGTTTCAAACTCACCACTAATGTTCTGAAGTTTGAATTGCGGCACTTTTGATTGCTATGTGTTTGAGCGAACCTACTCAGCCCAATCAGTAGCGATAGCAGAGGCGAGACGAAAGTTTTGTTCTTTCTCAGTACGTAGACGGCTTTTTGCTCATACGAGTCTATAATCGCGTGGATGTCGGCTTTTCTAACACCACTGGATATTCGGATATGGTGCTTGCGGACAAATTGTTAACTGTTTTACTGTTGTTTTTGTTGTTTCTGCAGTGACAATGACAACAGGTTGCGGTTGCGGATTCAGGGTGCATATGAGTCTCAGTAATTCAAGTATGTCTTCTTTTCTCATGCGACGTGACATGCCTATACCGTGCTGCTGCGCGAGCTGTCTTAGCTGTGGCACTGTAGGTATGGCTATAATAAGGAGAGGGCGAAGCGTCTCTCTAATATGGTTATTTTCGGGATGATTTGTTTTATTTTGCCAAAATCAGAAACAACGATCGCTTCAATTCTGGTGATTATTTCGTGTATTTCTTTTGTTGCTGTGGTATATCTTTGTGTTTGTGCTTGTGAAGCCACAGGCGTTTGCGATTGATTTCTGTCGACCCAATCTATAGTACTCTCGAACAGATCCAAAAGACTGGCAATGTTGGTTGTGTGATTTGACTCCGATTAAATATTTCCGTCAAGGTCGTGCCCCTAATCCCTCGCGTACAGTTTTTCGTGTGTGTGTTCTGCAGCATTCGTAATGACATGTTCTGCCACAGGATTCGTGTTTTGCATGTTAGGCTGCTTTGCATTTGTTGCGTCCTAATACCAAGCTGCGTTTATCTAATTGACAAAAAGCAAACTCATACACACTTTCCCTGGTTTTGAACCAGCCTGACTATGGTTGCCATTCGTCGCAGTTTTATCTCAGGTGGTGCACTGGTTGCAATGCTAGGCGGATAGCTAGCCACACAGAGTCCATTACCCGACTTTACGATAACTCGAATTTTAAATGAAGCATTATTTTAGGAGTTTGGTCGCGTAAATTCATCTGCACACGCGGATAAGATAAATGTCAGACCAGCATGAAACCAATTCAGCCCAAATGTCCTGTCACGGAAAACTGCGTTAACTCGAATACGACCTGACCTTGTGCATTTATAGGCAGTTAGATCAATTTTCTTGGAGGTTTGGTATATTTCCTCAACCGTTTTTGCTTCGTCACTTTTAGCAACAGCCTCATAAAATTGCGTGTCTAATTAACCTCCTCTGAAACATGTTCTTCGCTGACCTCATCGAACACATCACCCGCTTCGGATGCAGTGGGCAGTTTATCATGTTTCTGTTGAAGATATACTCTTTCATGCACGACATCCTGCAGTTTCTTTCAAAGGTCACTGAAAAATTTATAACCTTTTCAGTGTACTCATGCCTTTTTTGTATAATTTGTTCAACATTGTTTGGGCCTCTTTCACGAATCTGTATGACGCGTTCAAACGATACAGCGATTTCAGTTTATCTGCTATATCTCTAATCTTCCAAACTTTTGGCAGAATTACGCCATTGCTTGCGAGATAATAAATTCATTCACAATGCTTTGGCAACGAATTCCTTCTCAGTATCTCAAACATTTTCAAACAGTAAGACACTAATATTATTTAATATTAACTATATTCACAACTCGGCTATATTAGTCATTTTTCAAGAACATAAAATGTAAAAGAAATTAATAAACTACATAGTAGTCTTTGCAGCGTGTGTACATCGATCGCTACCACGTATCATCACTCATTCTCTCTTCAGAGATTTTTCCTTTCTACAATCGCTATAGACGCACTAAAGTTAATCCTTCCGAATAAACCTGTAAGTAGCTTACCGGAGACCAAAAAACCTCAAGGACATCCTAGTCAGGGCTCCTGTGGCAATACAAGATGCAAAGCCTGTCAACATATGATAGAAACCAGGACATTTTCTAGCACAGTGACTAGAGCAAAACTAAACATTCATGGTCCAAACAAAAGGTGCAAAACAAAGAATGTAATTTATCTCATCACATGTAAGATCTGTAGCCTTCAGTATGTCGGAGAAACTGAAAAGCTACACAAAAGAATCAACCTTCATAGATCTGATTGGATGACAAAAAAGCTGTACAGAAGCCCGGTCGCAGAACACTTCTCCTCCCATAGCCACACTTTCAGTGATATAACACTTATTGCAATTGCTAACAACCCCAACTGGACTTTCGAAACCAGGAAAGAAAAGGAATCTTACTGGATACGCCGCCTTAGAACATTGAAACCAAGCGATTTAAACCAAGAAGACTAGAAAAAGACAGCCATGCACAAGTAAAAATATATTTTGCAGCCGACACATTTTACTTTTGAAAAATTCTCTAAATTTGCTTAATAGCCTACAGTTACTACTATAACAATGAAATATCCAGGATGTAATTTGCGCTTACATAAATGTACACAAAATCCTAGATGTCGTTATGGCTCATCGATTTCTAGGTTAATACAAATAATTTCCAGTATCGGCAACAAGTTGATATAAACTAGTTGAAACATAATACATTTAAAGTTTTAATTCCTGTAGAAACAGCCATGTAAAGTTTTGCAAACACTACGGTTTTTCTGTTTTATTTGTTTGTCTTGTCTATGTTTTGTATATGCCTTTGAAAAAGACTCATTAAGAGTCGAAAGCGCTCAGGCTAGTTAGATACTAGTTTTGCACTGTTCGTTGTCAGTTTATTGCATTTATCTTAATCAATCCCTGACATACGTGATCCCTTGCTGGATCCAGTGCACTTGAAAAGGACTTATTCGCCATATGATTTGTATTCTTTATATATATATATATATATATATATATATATATATATATATATATATATATATATATATATATATATATATATAAAGCTGCATGGCATTGGAATGCAACAAATGCAAAGGTGTATTCTATGGAGAATATGAACTCTGCGGCAGAACATTCCGCTATGAATGCTGTAAAACACATATGGTATTGCTACGTACTGGTGGTCCTGGCGCTCGGTCATTTCTTAAATGTGGCATCGGAGTGAAATGGCGTAATCAGCTCTCCCGGCCATGTGGCTGTGTTTGTCACTATTACAAGGCACGTAAAACACAAACCCCTGTGAGTGCACAAACACATGTGACTGCAGAGACATATAAATAAAAAAATGATTTAATAGCTAGGATTAAAACAATTGCATTTTTTGATCCTGGTAAATGCAAAAACTAAAAGAGGTTATTAACGGATATTTTAATTTGAGAAGGTTGCCCCTTAAAGAAAAATACCTACCGTAGCTCAGATAATGTAACGCACGGGATCATGGAATACACATATCAAGTCGTAAACAAATAGGTGACGTACTTGAATTATTGAAACCCGTAATTGTACTTCATCAACCTTCTCCATCTTCGGTTCTCAAAACAAAAGCAACGGTACAACAACTAAAACAATTTCCACGTGAGCGTAATATCAAGATGTGCAAGGAAAGCTGACATAATTGAGACAGCAGACACATTTAAACAAAACCGTCCTGGAAATGTGCATGAAAAACACCTTTGTCGCCATGAACAAAGCAGCCATAGGTATAAGCAAAAACGTTTTGTATCGGCTGTTGCTGAGCATGTTCGTGATCGAGCGTAACTGTCAAAAGAACCTGAATTCAAATTTCACAAATCTCACAAGCGTAGTGGTGAGTTAGAAAATCAAGTGGCAATTATCTCACCCAAGTACACGCCAGGAAACGACGTTCGATAACTGTTAATAAATGTGACAGTAATGACATCGGTGTAACAAAACTGGCCATCTGGTTATGCTGCAAAATTGTGGCAAGGATGAATTTAAAACCAGCAGGGCCAGTGATGAGTGCCCGAACTGAGTTTGGTAACATGGTTTCCATCGCCATGCTTGGAAGCATCTGTGAATTGAATAATTGACTGTTGTGATAATACGTTCATGTTTTCATATTGGGTCCGATGTCGCGCGAACACAGGCACCAGAAATTCAACTCGTTCGCAGACACGTAATCGACGAACAGCTGTTACGAGGACTTATACTTGATGTGGAGCAAACAAAATTCACGTGGACACGCAGGGTGCATGTCAGGAATCCGTGGGCACGCAGGTTTTAGTTATCCTGTTAAAGAATTATAGTTGTAGCTGGCCCACAAGCCTCTGAAAATATAAAAGTGAGCAAAAGGAGTAGCATTGGTTATTGTGGAAAAAGGTCTTAAGCATATTATGTACTTGGAATATCTTTGAGACTGAATTCGCGTGCATAAAAATATGATACGATGTGAGAAATATCACATTGGTGAGTTTGTCCAGGACTGATATCAAACGAGGGGCATACCCCGATGTAATCGTCACCTACGCGTTTTTCCATTATGTTGTTGCGGTTCGAGCAGTTTAAAGTAATGCACTAGTCAGTTGCACGATGTTGTCCACGTTTAACTCTCCAGGTCCATACAGATACCGAACAAACTTGTCTCTGAGTGATAGTAAGGCGCTGGCTGTGAACTCATTTCTGAGTAAAAGTCAGTCTTTTGGCGAATCGCAGTCGCTGGTTTTAATCTATTCGTGCATGTGGCTGCATTGTTTAGTGCTGCTATGACTAACGGAAGTTATGTTACCCATTTGTAAGACCGCATACTTACGAGGCTAGCTCTCCTGGACCTCATCCACAACTCCTCCACGTACAGATAAACCCATAACCGTTCTGAAATTTGGGATTAAATCTTTTCATAATAGGTTGGTCACGATAATTGTTGACATTTTCTGCACGAACTAGTAATCGGTATTTCGTTAACAAGACAGCAACAGATCCGAGAAATTCTTTGCCAGGATCCACTTGTATCATCTGTGACCATCTGAGCGGTCAGCGTGCATAAATGTGCTTTAATGTATCTGAGACACTTTCAGAATCTTTTTGATGTAAATGGTTCTGTATTTTTATATCTGCTAGCAGCATCGTCAAAGGTTGATGCGTACGTATAGGTATGCAATCGACCCTGTAGATGCCGGGCATGATCTTGTGGCAGAAACAGCAAATCAGCACGAGGAACCCTAATTTGTTATATTTAGTATTTAGACATAAAAAAAAAACAAGTGAAAGTTTTCTTGGCACCTGTATGTAAATTTGCCACAGTATTGTCTGGTAACCATTTTTGAGTCACCCCATGATTGACCTTGGACGAACTACCTAACTTTTGCACGGCGGCTTCATCTCTCCAATATCAACTCGGACTCAGAAATATTTGTAATAATGCCAGGCGTTTTGTGTATATTGTTTATATCAGTATAATTTTAGTTTTAATGAATGCATCCAAATCCAAGGGCAATCTTGGCTTTATAATTGCTTCATCAGACTTTGGCTGGTTGTTAGAATCAAGCGGATACCAGGACCACACTACTTGTATCCACGAAGGTATTTACTCATTATGCTCCGCGTAAATATATTAATGTAACAGCGATATCGCTGCCGACCTTTTTTAAACCAGGCCATGCTCATGCACGGGTATTCCCTATGAATGTGAACTTCTTTGTTTCACATCGAACATCCAGTAGTCGCTCCTCATCCATTTCTTGTTTAAAGTACCTGTTTTGCGCTACATCGTACACAATATGAAGATATGATTGTGTACTGTATTTATTCAATGGAATCACGGAAAAGGTAATTCGGGGATGCCTTTGGACAAAATACATAGCTTTCGGTCATTGAAGTTTACAAGCAACAGTACCTAAACTGTCCAGGCCTGATGATAAAACTGGACGTTCCTTATTTCCAAGCTCAGTTCTTGCATTGATTATTGGTCTTGCTGGATCAGGAAAGACTCAGATGTTGTTCAGTATGATTTTACAACGGCGAAAGAACGTTATTGCATCAACGGATGACGATCAACCGTTTTATGATGCTTTAAAAGACTTAGAAACTTCTCAGCAGATGTTGCAGCACCACCAGCAACGAAATTTTTTCCATCATCGATAAAGCACCTATCATTGAGGATTTGGATGCAAGCGAAAACAATCATGTCGTGTACGACAGTGTGGTGCTTGAAAACCACGTCAACCCCGCACAATTACTATTATGGGTAAGGCACAAAAACACCAATGTCAAATATGTTATACCACGATGCGCACATATATCAAAAGTGATTAATGACTGTCACTCAAAAACCTCAAATTAACAGTTTCGGCTAACCTGTTGTCTAGAGTGAACATCGGTTATACTCACTGATCTGTTCCGACTTTGCGATTTTAAGGAAAAATATGTGTCCTGCAAGATGCCCATGCTGCGTGAAAAGTAAGCTATTAAAAGCACATAGATGTGTTGTGAGAATATAAAGCAATCCATCAGAGAGATAGAAGGGTCAGAGTGCATGCCTCCATAGGATCCCACTGAATGTTTTAGCCAGTGGAGAGAAAAAATGGAAATATAAGCAGGGAAGCAAAGAACTGAAACAGTGAATAGTGATCAGTTGTTGCCACGTTTAGCGTTACGTGTATTAGTGACTTATGGACGGAATGAGGAAGGATATTTGGAACAGGATACAAGTTGAAAAATTGACTTTGGTGAGTTCCCAATGTAGCACAATGACAGAACCTGTGTGCATGTGTGTGTTATTGTGTGTATGTGTGTGTGTGTGTGTGTGTGTGTGTTGCACCTGGACATGATGAGACCGGACTGGGTCTGCCAGTCATGCACTTGTATTAGACAATTGTATTATTAATATAAGAATTTGACCAACTCTCAAAGCCATCGACATAAAAACAATCATCGAATTGGAGCAACAGGTGGGAGATGAAATCAAAAGGGAACCGTGTTAATTCTGACTACAAAAGCTTGTTTGGTCGTAGATGCATTTTGTTCTCTTGCCTCAACAGCAACCGTTGGCCTTGGCGTGGTTGGAATCATAGCAACGACAACTGTCGTAGGTGCACCAATTGGAATATTATCGCGGTTATATCTACAGTAACACTTCGCTGGTGGTACTAGCAAATTAATTTCGATACTAATTTACATTCACAAATACATGTCTATTCAGAGCTCACAATGCAGTCTGAACATGATCAGTAATCTGTATTCGGTGGATTTCGTGGATTAATGCAATTGGCATGACATAATTTGATATTGCATTGGCAAAAATGGAAAATCACCAACAATTCCGAACAAAGTTGTGGTTTGGGGGGGGGGTAACTGGTAGTACCAGGCAATCGTACGGTTGCGGATTTCAGACATTAAAATCGAGTATTATCGACCGTTTTTATACCATCTGCCTTCATTTTAATGGCACAGCAATTTATCAATATCGATAGATTCAGCACTGGCTGCCTAGCAACATGACTGATGTGTGCAGATACCGTACACAGTCTCATGAGCGTGCTAATGGTTTCATAGGTTCTACATAATAAGTGTATTGTTAATCTCGCCGGATTTGGTACTTTTACCCTTTTGAGGTCTGATGTACGTCATAATTTCAATCCCCCATGACTGGGCAAAGAATTTAGCTCGTTTGCGATGTCAGAAGCTGCAACGTTTATCAGTAGTCCCAATATGGTAAAAATTCAAAATGGTCATATTGACATCACTGCCTAAGTGTGTCATTTGAAAGCCAATTAGTTCCTGTTGTTGTTGTTGTTATAGGCTTTAGCGCCATTTTTCAGCACAAGATAGGCTATACATCACGGTCAATATTAATGGTGGAGGAAGAACCTGGGAAAACCCCGGAAAGAACCATCTACCCACGAGAAGCTACCGGCATGCTTTCTCACATACCCACATTGGCCGAGCCCGAGACTCGAACCCACGCAGAGGTGAGATGGCAGTGATCCGTAACGGTGAGCGCTTTAGACCACTCGGCCACTCGGGGCCCCACAATTAGTTCCCATTTTCTTGCCATGCTAAAGCCAATAATACTATTAAAACTAACGAAGCAAACATAAAGCCCCCAAAAGAATAAGCAAATAAAACTAATTGAAATTGCAACAGAATAAACTTTGATTTTTGAAAATTTATTGTATTTAGATATTTGATTTTTGTCCTGATAACATATCACTGTAATATTCGTGTATATCCGTAAGGTAAATATTTGACTGTCTTTCTGTCTGTCTATGTGTATGTATGTATGTATGTATGTATGCATGTATGCATGCATTCAAAGAAAATTTAAGCATTTTCTAAAATATAATCACACTCATTTTTGTGATATTGTTTATTCCTAGGCATGTACTACTGATTTAATCCCCATCAGCTTTCTTGTGATAAAACCCGTGCACTTTCCTCTTTAAAATAAAGCCTACTCATAAATTAAGTGACTAACCTATCTGATTCATCATTGTGTACGTCATTAGTAACCGGTTTGTAAATTGAAGTGAACGTGAAATCCAGTTCATAACACATTATTGATTACTATTTTAATGAAACTAGTTAGTATGCCTGTCTTTTTTAAACAAAACACAGCTATATAAAACAGATCCTTTACAAATTACTACCAGTTAAGATCCCACCGCCATGTCAGTAGAATCTTCTTTTTCATTACTTATCACCTGTCTGGGTAAATGTGGACCACACAAATTCATGAATGCCTGTAATGCCATTAAGTTATTTTCTATCCTAACTCAAAGAGAAATAATCTAAACTACCAGAAAATATTGATCAAAAACGCATTGGAAGAAAACATTGCCTGACGCTCACAAATCAACAAAATAATAGAATTTTCCAAAGCTAATTAAGGATTGCCAATGATGTGATTGATGTCATTCACATGACCTAAACAAGCTACAAAGAAACTAAAGCTGTTTTAATCAATCGCAATGCCAATAACCTGTTTAACATGTTGATTGCTTTATTTTATTTTGGCACAAATGCAATTTACGTCAGAGATAAAGAAAAAACTTCAAACTAATTGCTTTGTCTGTTTATTTGTTCTTAGAGGTTAGATTGTAGCTTGTCTCGAATGAGAGACTTTAATATTATGTATGTTTTGCACGTACTGAAAGGACAAAGAATTGATTAAATTTTTTGGTAAAGGTGATAAGCATTATAGAGAACATATTTCATTCCTAATCAAGATCTCATTTGCTGACTGATTGTACAATGTATATTCACTATCGCGCGATCTTAAAAAAAACAAAAAACAAAGCCAGATTGATTTATCTTAATTTTTGTCAATTATGAACTGTACAAAAACACTGACTGAAAGCCACTAAATTCTACTTTTTATTATATATTTCATAATGAGGTGTTGATAGATATCAGTGGAAAATGATATCGCCATAGTGGCGATATTATTTTAGAACTGCTTTCTTTTTAAGTTTCGGAAGTGTATCTGATATTATGCAAATTATTTAGGCTTGTGTTTCCATATATAGGCCTGTTTCACTTTTTTGTTCTTCTTTGCCTTCCCTCTCCCTTTCTTGCCCGCCCGCCCCACACCATTTCAGGATAAATAGTTCCAAAAAATTGTCAAGACCTTGGACATTTAGTATACATTAATATAGTCAATGAATATGCGCCATCAAGAATGCTTAAAATGAACTACAAACAACAAAAGTAGGCTTCAACTACTAAATGTGTATAACTTCTTTTCCACACGAAATGTGCAAATTGTCTGTGACTGAAGTTAGATGACCTTTTACTGTTCAATTATGTGTGAAGCATACAGTTTCGTATACCGTTACTATTCCATTTTGTGTCAAGCATACAGATTCGTATACCTGTTACACTCAACGACACACTCTATACATTGTCAGTTTAAACATCTTGATTTCATGTAGGAATAAAATTGTTTAAGCAGCCATTTTAACTGCCATCACAATCACAATCATATCTAAAAAGGATGGAAAAATCAGGCACTAAGTAGTGCCGATTGTAAACTGACATGAAGTGACAATCGAAATTGGGTTACATTAGTTTCTGCTCTTTGTGTCAGAAATGTTCCTTCCACAACATGGAATCTGAAAATACATTAATTACACATCAAACAATTAAGTGTCAGTTTGATGCCTTATTGTTTGCAACTGTGTACTGAAAATTATATGTTGTTAAATGTTGTGCAAATTATGCTTATCTCATAATATGAAATTTAACAAAACATTTAATGAGAAATATTAAAGTATGAACATGTCCTGTCCCCCACTCATGATTCATGAAATTGTAAAATTGTATATATTGTAATTTTTAAGAAACAGGAAACTGTTATCCATACAAAATATTGAGCTACTTTAATCGTCATTTAAGCATTGTCTAATATGAACAGGATATGTTATCCTCAGTTCATTGTCGGCACATTCCAGAGACGTAATTCTATATAAAAGAAGGTTCTTGGGATGAAGACCAATGTATAACTGTGTTTGCAATCCTGAGTTTTCTACTCCTCGTTACAGGTGTAAAATTTCTATTTTTGAAAAACGATAGATGTTGTCTGCTTGTTTGCTATATATTTTAAATTATTTTTCTCGTAGGCTATATCAGCATATTAGTGCTACTACTACTACTACTACTACTACTACTACTACTACTAATGCTACTAATACTACTTCTGCTACTACCAACAATAATTATATGTATAAGAATATTGTATCCATTGTTCAATTTATGTTTTTTTGTTTTTTTTAATTATTAAATTCATAGTCTAATTAATATATATATTGTTACAAGCCAGGGGTATTTACTTGACCGAGCGGTGTCAAACCCTGGCGCGATTCCGATAGAAGTCATAAGTTTAACCCAAATTTCCAAACGCTTCCATACAACTTCAGTTGTAAATTAAAAAGCCGAACGTGTCTATTCTACACATAAATTTTCCTCTAATCAATGCAAGACCACAAATCTCACAAGCTTCCAATTGTCTATCAACCGCACATCTGCATGGTTTCTCTTCATCAACTTTCCGTACCGTCAGCATTTGACTCCGTAAAACTATACAACTATCCCCTAACACAGGGAACTATTTTAACTACGCAACCTTAGGCTAGTCAATTCATGGTTTCGAGCCACATTCTGCCAATCAAACTGCATCACATTAGCCACCATGGCGACATAAACGGTATCTGCCGAGTACCTTGTTTTTTTTTTCCATTGTGTAATTTACCAGACTCCAACCACAAATACTGCACCTGCAGTCGCACAACCAATGTACACCACTAGATTTTAATTGGGACTATGGAACGACAGGGACACTTATGCGGCTCTGACCTGAATTCATCAAACGTAAACCATGGCATCATGGAAACTCACTAACACTTCACTCCGTGACATTTGCTCCTAGCAATTGGCTAATTATTTCGGGCTAAGGATTATTTCCATAGGGCCGAGTTCCAATAATCAAACAAGTAGTCACAAAAAATTAAACATTCCTTAAAATGGGGTGCTATAACCAAATGCACATACTCTAAATTTATGTATACCTAGTAATTATGAACTGCAGTAAAGCCAGAAAATGATGTCGACAATTTTGGCATTATTGTTTGTCCATTATGGTATTACTTTTGTTATTATAAACTGCTTACTTTATGACCTGCGATACTTTTATTTGGGAATGAATTCTTCATACTTTCAAAGTTACAAATCATGACCTTTCTGCATTATAGAACAATATTTGAAAGTCCGGGTTGAGTTTTGTTTGCAAAACGGTTTCAGTATTATTACGAAATACTGGTTTCAGTTTAGGTTAATTATTGATTTGATTATTTACAAAACACGGTGAAAAGGTGAAAAAAGAAAATAGGACTTTACAGTTTCTGAAGACAATCCGAACATTTATCCTAGTACTGAAAAAATACAAGTCCTATCACTAAATAGTTTTAACTGAATCCAGGTTCGAATCTTGATGACGTTCCAAGATGGAGGATGATGACGTCAGGTGAAGTCTTTATACGAATGTCAAGAGTTCCACGTTGAACCACAACTTGTAATGTTTCAATTTAG
This sequence comes from Megalonaias nervosa, assembly GCA_016617855.1. NCBI lineage: Eukaryota > Metazoa > Mollusca > Bivalvia > Unionida > Unionidae > Megalonaias > Megalonaias nervosa. Next base: position 22,688 of record JAECUM010021895.1, on the reverse strand, counting down.
AATAAATTTCCATCTACTGTCTTTGTCACTTTTGTAGTTCTCCAGGGAATAAATTATTATATTCTCAAATATAGATGAACTTCTGAACAAGTTGTCATCGATAATAAAACATCTCGAGCTCCAAAGATGTAAAAATACAACTCTTAATGGCACCTAATAGAAATATATCCTTCTTCTTGAAGATATATTGTACGACTCAATATTTCACGGGGATCTGAGTATTTTTAAACTAAACTAACACGTCATTTCAGGTGTGCACGATGGAACGCGCGGCTATTTCGCAATAAACAATGCAATTTCACGTGGGCCAGGAAATGACTTTGGCAATAACTAATCGTTTTCGCGAGGTGTTTAATCAAATCGACAAACTATGACATACAAAAATCGTGCTTACGCGAGCCTTTCTACGTTTTATATAAAGATAATATCTCTTTCAAAAACATTAGATCCCGTGAAAATAATCATTACAATATAATGTAATTATACAAAAATAAAATAAAAAAGAATTTAAAATTAACATACAAGTAATTAAATTACATATTCGTAACAATATAGAACGTTGTTTAATTTAATATATCATAATTGTGTTTCAGTCTTGAGAGTGTTTTTTTCTTTGTTGCAGATAGTATCGAACCTTTCGCAACATCCTACTCTGAATTCTATTAACTTAATGTAGTTAGACCTCTGAAGTCACTGTAATGTAGTGATTGTCAGCGTGCTATCACGAACTCTACAATTTAGGCTATGGCACTTCCGCAAAAATAAAAATGCTTTCTTGGAATCATGGTGATAAGATAACTTGTGTGCTCATTCATCGAAGGAACATATCCCTCACACCATATTGTCATAAATAGTGGAGAATTGGTGCAGTGCAAGTTGACCTTTACTAATTTACTGAAACAAAACGGATGTTCATAACAGCTAATTTATCATTGATACCTTTTGATGTTAATATTGGTCCGGGAAATCATGCGACACATCAATCTGAACATCAAATCACGTGATTCATTGCACGTTTTGGATATTGTGCTGATATTTATAATTCCAACATGTCCAGTGAAATTGTTCAAGTACTTTTGTGCTCTTCATTTATTTGAACATATATTACTAAATTACGGGACATACGATCCATTCTAACCGGCACAAAAAACTTATGAGACATTTGGTGATGCATCTTTGTCTCTGAGATCTGCTAAATGCAGGAGGTGGAAATGGTGGAACAAGTACGTTCATAAAAGCGTTGATCATCGCTTGCGACAAAGTCCATTTTGAAAGCATATAACATATCGTGCCATCAGAATATGAAAATAAGTTTTGAATATCGATATATATCTTATCTAAAAATCTTGAGTCACCATTCCAAGGTAATAACATATATATATATATATATATATATATATATATATATATATATATATATATATATATATATATATATATATATTTATTTATTTATTTATTTATTTACATATCTCGTATGTGTGTTTGATAAACAAACCCTTTAGCAATGTTTTGCATAATTGAAATCGTATATGGATGGTATAGTACGCATACGGTAAAGTACGAAAACGGATCTGGATATCTAAGCACTATATAATAAGTTTCAGAGATTAATTGTATTAAGCGCAACTCAGTGACAAGAAGAAACTGGGACGATAGAGTTTATTATTTCTTCAGATTCATTGATGAAGCACCCTTGATATTATATTATATCAAGGCATATTATTTATTTATGTATCCAAATTACACATTCTTTATTGGTGGAGATTTTAATGCTTATACTTCCATAAATCCAAGACTTGTTAAAATGATAGTGATAGTATCATTTATTAAGTATATAATTAATGCTGAAGATGGGGGAATGACTTTCTTGGACAGAAACTATTGAAATATATGTCACAAAAGATCTAGCAACACAAACAGCAAAGCTACTTTGTAGTCAGAAGTGTAGATCAAATCAAATTATGAAGCCGTCTGCAAGAAGTCTATTTAAAATATTTGATGCAAAATTATGCAAATGTTTAATTAATGTTTGGATGGTTATTGTATATGCAAAGTAAATTACATAAACTATGTACGTCATTTTGTACATATGTTACTGGCATCCCTGAATACATGACAAATGTTTGTATCTATCATGAATTTGGTACAATATCAATGTATGTAGTACCATTTTTCAAAATTTATTAAATAGTTATTCAAATTAATAAAGTTGACTGATGGAAGATTACAAAAAGAAGTCTATAATCTACAGTTGACTGATGAACACTGAATGCTGAACAAATCAAGTTTAAAGTTTATTGTTTTCACACGAAATGGGCAATGTTTTAGGAAATCAAGCTATGGGTGATGAGAACTTGTTTTTCGTTATTTTTAATTCAGCCAAGTATATTTTGGTACAAGAACTTAATAGAGATTTCAATTGATTTATTTGGTTATTATTTTATACTAAAATTAGAAAGGATATGAGTCATCAATACTATATGGATTGTTTGAATTCCATTGACGTCCATTGTTTGCTCAAATAGATAGGTTTTAAAGTATTCCTTCGGTTGAATGCCGGTGCCCTTTTTGTACAGATATGAGTTTCACTTGTTGGTAAATGTACCATATAATAACTTGAAAAATGCTTATTTATCTTCAACACTTACTGTAATGTAAATTACATTACGTTTTACAACTTGATAATGACGATTGGTAATAAGAGTAATCTCCTACATTTGTTTGCTCTTTTACCAGCAAAATCCTTGAAAGGTACAAAGTCCGGGTGTGTGAGTCCTATAATCCTATTTTTCATGATTGTACCATATTTTTCATGCATATATATAATGTGCTTCTGCGCCCGATGTTAAAATAATAAAGTGTAGTAATAGTAGTAGTAGCAGTATCAATGATGATACTGTAATTCCCAGACGTGTTATCTCTCTTGTGCATAGAATCATCAAATGTGAGCCGACAACAATTCGAGAAATTTTCTAAATTACGCGATTTGAATTTTACACCTATATATGAAATGCAGATTTTCCTTTTAATCTTGGGTGATAATTCATCATCAAAGTTTATGTCAGTGACTATTTTCAATTATCATTTTGTTTTCAAATACTAATGATAAGATCATTTGACTGCGGATATTCTCGGTTTGAAAAAAAATCAAACTGTGTGCAGTCCGTTCTTTAAACCATTCCAGTTGTCATGAAATAAGGCAAGAAAATAATTTGGTAATTCCTTAGAACAATTTGGGTAATTGGTTTCTCAGACGCATACATCCTTACTTTCGGTAGTTCATACAATTTGGGGTTTTTTTTGTCACTGGGCAATACATGCATCTCGCTGTAGGTCGCCGGAGTCGAGATACCCATATGGCATTATGTACATTTTTTTCTGTATTTATAGGATACATATTGTCTTATGTAACACAGTGATCGATTGGATCTTGTCATGGAGTGTCAATACACTTACGTCTTCCTACAGCTATAGGGATAAGTGTTAAATAACATACATGTCAATTTTGTAACCGTATATATAAATATTTATTTTAAATTTCTCCCTTTAATATACTGTCTTTATTTGTCATTTATGGGTTTGAAACACTAGAAAGTTGTTGGTCTGTTACAGGTTATCGCTAAGGGCCTTATTTTGATGTACAACACGGTGGTAGCATGTATTTACGGATTTCCTCTCTGCATTAGTTTATTTATTATGACCAGCTTGATATTTTTATAGTTGGCTGGCTGGCTGGCTGGATGGATGGATGGATGGGCTGGAAGAGCCAGAATGTTGAGCCAATGACTGTAGTGTGGCAGCGAAGCCATTTCAACTGACAATGTATTTGTTACATGACGAGAATTGTTGAATAGGAATTCCAGATTCTAGAGAAGGCCAAGGAATAACGAAGCGAATTCGTAACCATGTGGTGTGTTTACAGTGACATAGTGGTTGTGTGCATCAGTCTTATTTTCCTTTGTAAGAGACTGTTGTGTGAACCATACGTATATTTCTCTGTATCATATGGTTGTGGGAACCATACGTATTTTTCTTTGTATCATATGGTTGTGTGAATCATACTTACTTTTCTTTGTATCATATGGTTGTGTGGACCACATGTATTCATTGATATCATATGATTCTGTGAATCATATTCTTTTCATTTTATATATATATATATATATATATATATATATATATATATATATATATATATATATATATTGTGAATGTATGAACCATATTGATATTTTTTCATATATGAATCTGTATTTTCATAACATGTTTGGAATCGTAGTCTTATATCACATGCAGTGAGTGGGTTTGTGAGTCCACTTGCGTATATATTGTAGTGAACATTTATTTTTCATTTCATAAACTTTCATTCAGTCACATTGTGTTGCGTTAGCAATTAGTCGGGAGATCCATTAGGTTTCAATCCAATTACACCAGTTGTAGAGTATTTGGAATATGTTGCTTCTCATGCTGATACTGTTAATAAAGTATTCGATAACGAAAAGAGCAATGCTTGCTTAATACTAAACAAGTCTTGGGTATTTTTAATCGCCACAATGGCGCATCAGGTTATATAAACTATAGAGGCATGTGAGTAAAATATTTTGTCGGAAAATAAACCACGATAGCTCATCCGAGCATGCCTGATGATGGCCTCGAAAGAATAACAACTTGGTCGTATAGGACACATCAACCGTTGTGCCAGATAGAAAGACCTTATCTTTCCTTGTAACTCGGAAATCTTTGAAAAGTTAATTGTACATGGCTACGGATGATAATGAAGAATAACACAACACCAATATATGATTAATGAATATAATGAGGACACTTAAAATACCATGCAATTTTTATATCGCTTTATGATATTGGCCAGAAAGTATCTAGTGACCCACACTCTCAAAGGACACCTTATATGATGAGTGAATACGAATTACAAAAATTTGCTAAGAGTTGAACGCCCTTTTAAAACTGGATATTTACTGTGTATGTAAAATAAAAATCTACTAATATGTCATCTACCTTGCCTGTTATAAATAGAATATGTCGAAGCTACAGCAGCAAGGGGATGATTCCTTTGTTAAACTGGTTAAAGTTTATAGCAAGTGACGGGAAATGTTTACAGGTTAATGGCTGGTTAGACCCAAATGGGAGTTTAGCATTGTGGTTAAATTATAACATTGCTTTAATTGGCTAGCATACAGTAGTATACGATATTTGGTCTATTAGAATTTAACATTGCTACAGGGCCTTACAATAATTTAACATTGAGGCTATATTGTTATATTGTTTGACGTTACTGACTTCAACTGAGCTAAACGCTCCGTATACTGACCAATATTTCAGTCATCTGCTATTCATTCATCGAGACACTCCACACTGTATCATTAACACGACGTATGTAGTGACCAATACGCCACACCGGCCTACCAACACACAGTATGTAGTGACCAACGCCCAAGTGATATACCACCCATTATCAACCATATATTCTTGGCCAACAATCCCGTGTGTCGATCGATACCGCCCATACATCATCCAACACTAAGTCATTTAATATCTAGTACCTCACACTATACCATCAGCACTTTGCGCTTAGTGATAAAAAACCTAGACATTGTATTTGACACATGTAGTGACCAACACGACCAACACCCTGTAATCTACTATAAAACACCCTACATTATATCATCAACAATGTGTCTTGTGACCTGTTGCATAGTGATTATGTGCACCTACCTGTGATTGATATATGACGTTAAATATACCTCAGTTCATTGGTAAATTTGTACATATTATATTGATGTTATAAATAGATATAATCAAGGGAATCAATTGATAAAAACGCTCGACTGGATGTGGCTGAAAAGTAGTGCTTAAATTACGAAAATGACCAGGAATTTAGAGAACAATAAAACTGGAACATTAAAATAAAATATAATAGAGTAAATATTTTAACTATAATTTCGAAACTGTTGCGGATTTCAGCGGAGATTTTGTAAACAATCTGGAAGAATGTTATATTTTGTTATAAGACAAAGTAGTCCTAAATTTCTGAAACTCGTACGGACTTTAGCGGACACTGGAAAAGATCCTTAAAATGTGAATACTTTGGCTAGACTAACTAATTTTTAAAACTTTTTTGGACTTAAATGCAACTGACAACATCTTGAAAAAAAATTTAAATTTTCAATTAGTATCAAAGTGTGAAACTGTACCAGTCTTTAGCGAAGACTGAACACAATCCGAAAAATAAAAATTTTGAATTAGACTAAAAGTTAGTATTAACATTCCAAAACTGATACAAACTTCAGCAAATACTGAACATCATTCGTAAAATCTAAACACCGCTGGCTTACACTAAAGTATTACGAAAAGTGTGAAGTTCTAACAGACTTTAGAGAGACTGATAGTACTCCACAGGTAATGGCAAGTATTTCGACGTTCACTCGTCTGCCTTGATCGATGTTGCTTTAGTACTTGTTACCATGAGCCATGAAATGGAACACAGTACTTCTCCGATTTTGCCTCGGGCGTACATCCGCTCCATTCAACAAATACTTCGTTTACAGCTACATGTTCAAATGCAAACGATCCATCATTTGTAAACTCCGTCTTTGTTTGACTTCCGTTCGGCGGTCGTCAAATCTAACATTGTGAGCTTTGTCATCAACAGCCAACTATAAGTAGTTGAACTTGTCCAGATTGTCAACACTCTACAACATTATGTCATCCAGGTGTATTTTCTTGGACTCTTTTCTTTTGATGAGAGCTACTGTGGCGTGGGAGCCTGGATTGTTGTTGTCCATTGTAACAGTTTCAGATACAAGGAACTATTATTCAGGTGGATATAATGTTCGGTTTTTCTTTTGATTTTGAATTCAATGGGTTCTCAGGTGGTCAAAGATAACACAGGATGACCCTCTACCTATTGGGATTCTGGCATCATCAGCATCAGTATAGTTACAAAGGTTCGAGTTTTGACTTCGAACATTGCCCGTAAACAAAACATTTTAGGTGCTTGATCAAGCGGATACCACTTAAAAAAAGAATGTAAGAATTTGCTTTACACGAAAATTAAAGTATATTTGCAAAATAACAGAAAACTTGATAGTCAAATTTGAGAAATGGAAGATCAAAAATCATTCTAAAATATTGAAGATAGTCATTGTTCTTTTCTAATATGCATCAAAAGCATATTAAAATATCACCATATACTTAGAATAATTCTTCTTTTATTTCAAATAATAATCTTAGTTAAACCACTTACATTTTGTTGACTTCCTTCCCTTGTCCATGTTATCGAAAATTGGCATATTTAAATGCGAGTTCTTTCTCTGACTTTGAAACAACCTGCAAAGAACGGGATATTCACTATCATTAAAGAAAATCTCCGTTGTGGAAAAGACTGTATAGAGTTTTTTACAATTACTCATCTCAGTTAACCAATTTATTTGACAGGTTCATCTTAAAATACATTTCTATATATTTTTATTTTTTATTTTTGGTGCATATCACGCAGTTCGAACCCAGCATATATAACTGCCTAAAGCTTAAGATATGCCATCCTGACTAATTGAATTACCTAAGAATTGTAATCCACCCTTGATATATATATATATATATATATATATATATATATATATATATATATATATATATATATATATATATATATATATCCATGAGCGTCTCTGTATCTCTCTGTATGCCTGTATGAGATTATCGATTGGGAATCGAGAGTTTCAATTCATTACCCACCGGTGGATATGTCAGGAGTATGAAGCAGATAAATGATATAAATTCCAGCAACAAAATGTCTAGCTCCACTGCTTGATATTGAATAGTGTTTAATGAAAACTAAACGGAGGTATACAATTATTTGTGAGTTTACAAATAGCACCGTCTTACTTCCCGTCTCCGCCTTCAAATGTAAAGATACATGTTTAAATCAGTTGCGAACATCATCATATTAACCAAACTCATATGCTCAAGTTTCACTTTCCTCAATCTGGGGAGGAGAAAATGCATGCAAAAATACATAGACAAATAAACATATAATCGTTTCAGTTTTGAAAGTACGCGTTGATAACGATTTTAAACCACATGCTGATCAATTACGCAAACCTAGTTGGCATTCCATACAGCTAGGGTTTTAGCGTCTAAGGCTACATCTTATATGTATTACACACATGGGGCTCACTCTCGAGCCACTCAACCGCCTGCGTGAAATGGTTAATTAGATTGGTTCTTGTACTGTTATACTGATGTTCTGATATGATTTAATAATCACGCTGCTGTCTTTGAGACATGAAGCCTGGGTTTACTTTACAATATACCTAAAATAATCAAGGAAAGAAAATAATATGAAAGAAATCGAAAGACAACTTGCTTTATTTCTTATGGGGTTAAAATTCTATATCCACCATGAAATGGTGTTACAAAAATGATTTAATATAAAAATGCACGCATAGATGTTTGATTAGATTACATAAATATTCACTATTATGAAGTAAAAATGGCAGATAATGATTAACATATCATAAAAATAAAGGTGTACAGTCCCATGTTTAACCTATTCAGTTTTGTTTTGAAGTTATGAAGTTGTGTTAGATTCCGTTATGTGTGGGGGGGGGGGGGAGTGATAATGAAATAAAATATACAGTAATATATCGAAAATGGTCAATGTCGATAATGTTGCATAGTTTAATGTTGACTATCTTATTTGATAGGTTGCATTCTGTATTCAGGTAAGCCCTTGAAAGCATCTGCTTTACAAGAACGCTCTCAATTTTTTTTTCCCTTTCACATGATTTATGAACACCACTCAGTTTTGGAAATAGATATTAATAGACAAAGAGTAAAGTGCTTTGCAGCACAGAGAAAACCCAGTCTAGCAATAAATGTGTCGACCAGAAGAAACGAAACTATAATGAAATTAATATATAATTGCACTTGAAGAATATCCCTATACATCTAGTAGTTTAATAGTTCGACTTCGAAACTTTGTGCCTAAATTTGGTTTTGCATTCTTAGATACAAATATATATTTATTCTATGTTAATGATTTATTGTTGCCTGCAACTGAATACAAATAACATTCTGTACCGGTTAGGAACTATATCTTAAAAAAAAAAGAAAACAAGATTTTCTTATTGGCTAAAATAGGAAGCAATAATAGCCGCTTTACTTAGTTATCTTGAAGAGATTATTAAAGTTGCACCTAATTAATACAGTTGGTTTTCTAAATCTTCTGCAAGAACGTAGCTGTAAGGCTTAGTTGCATTTTATCTGGTGTGGATGGCTACAGGGTACAATGAATTTTATAAGACATTTGTCTAAGTGGAGTGTCGTGACGCCATGACACCGGTGTGGTTTGCTCCTGAATACAGCACGTCTTATTAAACAGTCCTCGAAGTGGAGTGTCATGACGTCATAGGTGACAAAAGTAAGGTCCAAACACAAAATGGTGCTAGTTACTATTCCCATAAAGAAATGAAGCTTGCTTGCAATAGTTTTCTGTGTATGCCTTCACTGTGTCATCTTGAATAGACAAAATGGTTGAGAAATGTCTGAGTTTATAATAACTGCCAAGATAATCAAGCTAATTCAATAGTATAGCGCCAGTACAAGAACAAATTACATTACTCCCAGTCCAAATCAGGCGTTTTCTATTTTTCCCCTTAGCAGTACTGCAAAAGTGAGGAAAATGCATTAGTAAATAGTATGCGATTACTTTAGTTTATTTCATTAGCTATTTTATCGTGTACAGTAATTAGCTATGAATGCATATGCGATTCATAATTATACCGTTTAAAAGTGTCTTCATCTTGGAATTTCATTTTAAGCTGTTTCACCTATTAAATTCCATATAAATTATTTCATTTTATTTCTTCATTTTTCCACACGTTTGATGACATCCAATGCATTAGTTATACGTATAGATGCACCTGGTCTATCATACATTAATACACTAACGTAGACACAACAAAAAACTGAATATAGACCATTATGCGTTTAAATTTAATGGCACAGTTATTAAAACATATCCAATAGTCTGAATAATATATCATTTTATTTTCTGTTATATCTGACGTGAAAGTCGTTGACCAAATAAATAGTTTAAGGTGATGTAAATATGTATATGTTCTTACATGTTGTAGAAGAGAACGTGAATGGTAATGGTAGAAAAAATATTATACAACGTATACTTGTCTATGCTCTCAGAGAAATAGTAGAAAACATGCGTGTATCGATGAATGAGAGAAAACGATTCGACTTAAGATTTTTCTGCGAGATAAAACCAAGATAACCGAGTTGATAGCAAATGCAAATGAGAGTGTTTGGTCGTACATGTTTTTTGTCTATTCTGCTGAAACAGCAATTGTTGGTCTTCAGGTGATTGGAACTGTATTAACGAAAAGAGTTATGTACATTTCGTTTGTATTTGGCAGGCAGGAGTTCCGACAAAAGACTCAATACAATCAGCACATAATCCCTAGAAGCATCTGGTTTCTCTGTGCATATAACCAGACACATTATTTGAATTTTGAAACTATTTTTAAAACAGAAATGAAACACTTTACAGAAAGATTTTCACAAAGGTATATAAGCTAATAAAGCGTTGCCAGAAATTAAATATTTTAAGGAGGTGCTATATATATATATATATACCAATCTTAGAGGTTTTGTCCACTCCAGGGAAAGGGTATAATAGGCATGCAATTAACAGAATGGTGCATAAACCTCAAGGACATCCTAGTCAGGGCGAAGCTAACGCCAATCACTAGTCAAGACCACTCTAGTCAATATGGCCCTTGTGGCGATAAACGATTCAAAACCTGTCACCATATGATAGAGACCAGGACATTTACTAGCACAGTGACTAGAGAAAAACTAAACATACATGGTCCAAACAAAACGTGCAAAACAAAGAATGTAATTTATCTCATCACATGTTTAATTTATCTCATCACATAATAGTAATATTTATGTTGTCTTAATGGATTAATACAACTGAACTCAGGTGGTATAGCTCTAAAATGTCGTTGTCAAATATTATTAGCACCAATATTAGAGGCTTTGTCCACTCTAGGGAAAGGGTATAATAGGCATGCAATTAACATGTTGAATGCTCAGGACATCATTCATGCACGCAAAGGAAGCAGAATGATGCATAGTTTGTAAGTATTCTTTGCCTTCGTGGCTATTGTATTGAAAGGCCAAACATAAAACATTCTTCTGAAAATGTGCTGTGTCTGTTGTTGACACACACTGATAGTGGTCTTAGAGCTACTGGCGATCCGAGCGACTTGGTCTATGATGACACATTAATCGTTACGTATATTGCTGGCAATGTATTTTAAACACAGACAATGCTGACATCTACTACATCTGTATATGTATGTCTACTGTGGCAAAACTAAATACAATATTTGGATAACACCAGTGATTGATTACATTAACTATTTAAGCTGCTGAACAATTGAAGGAAAATTCATAATTAAAAACAAAACAATACACTTGTTGAACACAATAACAGAACTTGACATCCGATAAATTTACTGGCAGTATTTTACCTTGGATTAAACCTTTGTTCAGCTGATTGAGTTTAAATAATGCTCTTAGACATTAAAAAATCATATGATGACATTAGTCGATAGAAAGGATACACGTTTGCGTATACTGACCCCATGAAACCGAAACGAATCAGTCTGGTTTATATACAAATGTTTCGCTGATTCACGATTAGTATGACTCTGTTTTAGAATGGAACGTTTCGATTAAAAGTTTTCAATATTTAATTATGTGGTCAGTGTTAATAAATATTATGCACCTGATGTGTGCCGATCGCGAAGAGCTAAAATATATGTGGCTTGTATAGTTGGTGTTCAAACTCATAAGGTGCGATATCCACTATATCTTCCATGTCCTAAAAATCAATGGTAAATATAATCTGTCCGAAATAAGAATTGGCCTTGTCTCACAACAATGTCTCTTGATAGCACAATGTTATCGCGTAATATAATAACGCAATATTATATCCTTATTCCGCAAAACCGTCCCGTTTTTTCGTAATGTTATCTCAAAAAATGACAATATTTCATTATTTTCAGCTGATCTAGCAGGCTTCCATATTGCATACCTTGTTTCAATAATATAGCTTGCTTCGTATACCGTAATTTCTGACGAAAATAGTCACCGAGCGCACGTTGATACAACCAGTTACATGGATTACGTTTATCATTTGCTTCCCCAAAGAAATAGTGAGTTAGTTTCATCCTACCGCACGCGCGAAGTGCTCTCAATGGAAAAAAGCTATTTACATCTAGACGATGTACGGCTGCATCGTCTTTGTATAAATGCCTCAACGTAAGACAATATCTTTACGTTACGAACGTCTTTTCAGTGAGCAGTCTACTTAAGGACTTGCACATATTCAGCTGTAGAGGCATGTGAGTTATTTATTTATTGTGTATAAGTGATTACTATTGCACTACCACGTTTATGTTTGTATATTTTCTATGTAACTTTGGCATGCGTAGTATATTGCAAATATTTTCTATTCTTGTTTATGACTTAGCAAGAGATCTATATTAGCTATAAAGTTGCACATTTTTAAGAAACGTTTAGTACCATAGGAATCTTGTCGGACACAGGTTCACTTTTGAACCTGTTTATTGTTTTGTAATGTTGTACCGATAATGTAATTTGTATAGCTTACCTTATATAACGTCATTACATTTTATCCTGTATGCCCATGTAATGAATAGAACACGGTGTTAGATGAATTTTCAGCTGATCGTAGTCGACGTGGTACCAGCTGTAGAGCTAACCATAGAAGATGACCATAGCTGCTGTAAAGCTGAACCATAGCAGACGCTGAGCTGAGTGAACAGTGTTGCTGATCGAGAAGCAGGTGATCGGGCGTTGCTGACAGAATTGGTGGGCGCTAATTGCTTGACTGACCAAGGAATTGAACGGTGGTCGGTGACGACATTAAATGCTGACTACTTGATTGACCAGTGTGATTGGTAGCCAAGTGTGCTAGCGACGGAGTGTTTTGTATTACTCCATGAATGTAATCTTTTAGCCGTGGGCTAATTTTGGGGTTTGTTATACCCAGTGCTTTGGGTCTGTAAAGATATTTTGTATGATATCTGCCCTTTTGGTTTCATCATTTTACTATTTGAGTAAAGTACCTCATTCTTCACTTTCTGAGTAAATACATTTTACTATATGAGTAAAGTACATCAATTTTACTTTATGAGTAAAGCACATCATTCCTTTCGTAGTGAGATATCAATGTGAATCATTTGTACTATGCAAGGTCATTTAGTTGTATTTACATTTATGTTGCATTATTAGGTTCGTGTGGATTGTATTAATTATTTCCAATATTTGGATCTTATACACGCACGTATTAATCATAATTCTTTCTTCATTTAAGTCATTCATCAATAAATATTGTATTTGTATCGCCACCAAAAGTGTTCTGTTATAAATCCGAAATCCAACCCGGTTATCTTGCTACATTGTATATGCAGGCTGATTACCCTGATTGCCTGGTTGTTGCATTGAAAATGTTCAAATGAGAAGAAATCGATAACTGCTATCACGTTATAAGGATTTTGGAAATCATAATTTTTGCACTTATTTTAGCACCGAATTTAATCAATTAAATGATTGACTAATTAGAGGAATACAAATTGCTTTTGAATTGTGAATTGTTCAAAGGGAAAGAAAACCCCAAAATTCAAAGGTATATTTATTACTATTTATATTTTAGTAATTTTCAAGACATATGTAAGCATCTATCGATAGATCCTATGCAATTTTACGTTCTTAAATATCTTAAAGTTGACCATATGAACGAATACCAAATAGATAATCACTACAATTATGTCATGAACAATATTTACAAACAAAATTGACAAAATCATGTATCAGGTGTTACAAATATTATTGTTATACATAACAATGATAAGAAATGATTGCAATGACGACAACAACTTTCACTATCCAAGAGAAAGTCGTTGTGCTGAAAGGCATGAGATCAATGATGAATACGAATGGCCACACTCAACTTATTATTGTATGCGCTACAAAAGCAGCGTATGTGTGATTGTATATTAAATACAATATTTAGAAGTACGATGTTGACTGACTGCCTGAAACTATGGATAATCTGTACGCAGCAGTAGGATTCAACCATTTGAATTGCATGGCCGCACATCATTACTGTATGCATTAGTTGGCATTTATTTTAGAAACGGGGGGGGGGGGGGGCGAAATGTATAATTTTGATAGTTTGAAACTTTGTCCGTTGGAGAGGTCATTTATGGGATGTCAGAGTGTTTTACCAATCTTACGACTAAAATATGGTAATTTGGCGAAACAAAAATAACATTACGGTCTGTAGGAGCTAAATAAGGCGTCCAAATGCAACAGTTTGACCACAATCCACCTTTACCAAGAATAGTATATACTAGGTAATTACACCAACATACTGGAATGATATTCGTGACTGGAAAATATCATAGATTTTAAGGTTGAAGACGAGACGCGCAGATGATGCAAAATTAGTTTGTGTATAATAAATTGTATAAAATTCAGTTGTATGTTTTAATTGATAATCATATCCTCTTCAGGAACAAAAATTTTGACAACGGATGAAGTTAGATAAAATGCAAAGATATGTACTAATACGTACTAATTTTGAATTTGAGTGATTATGGTGTGTCGTTTCTCTTTAAAGAGAAAACTTTTGTTCCCGTATAAAATGTATTTTGTCCTCTTTTCAAGAAAAATTCCAAACTCTAGATTCATGACTGAATCATGTGTCCTCGAAATGAATACAGAATGTCAGATTGTCAGACTTGTAAGGCACTGCATCTTCTCCAGACCGTTAGCACGGGCATTACATTTTACAAAGGGGATCAGGAAAAACCGATTCGGCACACAGTTGATCATACTCAAGCTGTGTTTGTTCGACCGTCCTCCACAACGCATACTGTGGAGGTGTTATAAGAGCGGCAATCTACTATGTCCCAAAGAATGTCAACGACAAAGCATTTTATTCGTATAGCTATTCATCGCGAAAAGGACAGGGTCGTTTATAAAGCTAGTCAAATGCATTGCATCATAGCTAACTTATTAAGGGAAAATGAAAGACAATAAATATTGGCTTGCAAACGGAAAGGACATCATCTCAGAGCTAGCATTATTTCCATTACCCAAAATATATTTGAACTAATTTCACTGCACCATCAGTCTCTCTGTCCATCATATGGCGTATTTAAAAGTACTTGAAATAAATATCAAGCGCAGGTGTTGGCAACACAATCAACGTGGCTGAAATATATACATAAGCACGCTACAGGTTTACGTTTGATATTATTGTACAGATTTGTTTCACTTCTGAGGTGCAAGGATGGTTCAGTGATTTACACATATATTTTTTATTTCGACGACCATTGCCATCCCGTTTGAAATACAAGTTGATACTGAAGACTAGATCGATCTGAATAAGTTGCCTAAACCACAGTGATAGCTATCAACTAGTCAAATGATCTGTACCACATGCGCTTCAATCTATCCATCAACACTGACTATAACCAACAACCAGGAACCCTCCTGGTCCTTGTCTACTTTATCAAGGACAACATTGTGGTATATTTGGATTCGTATGGATTAATTCGCACATCCGATCCACCCACATCGAAACCAATATTAGCATCGGATGAAATACTGTTCTACCCTAATTCAATAATGTTTGAAACTTTGTCCGTTGGAGAGGTCATTTATAGGATGTCAGAGTGTTTTACCAATCTTACGAAGAAAAGATAGTAATTAGGCGAAAACAAATAACATTACGGTCTGTAGGATCTGAATAAGGCGTCCAAAATGCAACAGTTTGACCACAATCCACCTTTACCAAGAATAGTGAATACTAAGTAATTACACCAACATACTGGAATGATATACCTGACTGGAAAATATCATAGATTGAAGCTTGAAGACGAGACACATCCGATCCACCCACATCGAAACTAATATTGGCATCGGATGAAATACTGTTCTACCATATTCAAGAATATGAGATAACAAAGAGCAAATTCGATGACTTGTGGAGAACAGTAATAAAATACTCTATTTTTGTAGTTTCCATTGCATTCAGTGTCAGTTCTGCAAATGTTGTATTTTTCCATTTAGTCATGGTTACATAAGTTCATTAAATGTCCCTGTTTGTTGTTCGTTTCGTTGTTATTTTTGTTTTTGCTTGCAATCCCCGTAAATTTCATTTCATTTCGTCACTTATATATTACTCTTGATCATGGACTAATGGCCGTCATTTTAGTAAAGCTAAATTCTCAATATTGTCATCGTTTATTGAGTTATTTACCCGATCGACACGCTGTCCTTCTGGAATGTCCTCGCAAAACAAACTATAAATAAAATCTTTTCTGAACATTTCGGTGATATCTGTATCATCTCCTTTTACTGAAATTATCATACCAGCCGTAGTTGGTTTTCCTACAGATGTTTTAGATTTTATACAAAAAACCGAACCAAGTACATTTGCAGCATATAGGTTGTACTTTGGATGAACATGATAAGTTTCTTGCTCTTCCGCTGTCATTCTGATATATCTCAAAATTTCTGTCATTATGCTATTGCATATTTACTAAAAACATCTATGACATTAAAAAGATATCTTCTGTTATCGTTAAATTCAGCATGATTTGACACATCTACTAAATCTATCGCCCAGATATCGTCAACTTCATTTGCGACAACTTTACCTCGCGGAAACATTTCTTTTTAGGTTTGTGTAGCTCTAAGGCAAGATCATCATACAATTGTTAAAGACGAGGCTTTCCAAGCCCGAATTTATATTTTGCTCCAATAAAACCCTGCACCAACTTTCGGTCAACCCTTTCTCTTAATCCCTTTGGTTTCATATCACGAAGTTCGTCCAACATTACCTTATCAAAGTCTGATTTTGAGTTTGAGTTTTCGTGATCACGGTAGCAGATATCATGGCGCATTGCTATCTCATCAACTTGATTGTAAGGTTCTTGTCCTGGCAGCGGATTATCGTTTTCATCTAGTTGTTTATCCAGCGGATTATAAGGTCCAGTGTATTTATGGCCTGGCAATGTCCAACCGCCTTTTGGTTTCGGCAATTTGCCAATTACTTTGTGTATATCTATATCTGTTCCAATTATTTCTCTGTTGTTACATTGTTGACAGTATGTGACAATTTTATTTTGCTCGAGACATAAATCTCTGTCAGAATCGCATTTGCATATCATTATATTAAAATAACATCCGGCTCCGGACAATTTCTTTAAAAACATACTTTTTCTTTTTCCACAAATTGCGCAAATACTTTTCAGCATCATCCTGTTGTTCTTTGTTTTTTCTGTTGTTTCATTGATATTTTCTGTTTTAGTTTTACATCTGAGACAATATGTTGACATTATATATTTGTAATTTAGATAAAATTAATTGCAGGCTTTACAAAAATTAATTGCAATCTCATCAGTGGCGTAAGAATGATGCTTGTCAAATTGTAAAATAAATTTTAAAAAATCTGAGGCAGAGTTCTTCAAGCTCGCGGACATCTGTTTTATAAACATCACGCAATAGTATCCACAAGCTGATGTTCCAATAGGTTGAAGTTGATTGGATGAGTAATTAATTACTTTCGTTAGCGTTCTAGACATATATTTTTTTATTGCATCGCTCGGTGGAATTCCAAAAGAGTCAAAGTAATTGTTATTATAAACTGCTACCCAATGCGTGCCAGATCCGTCATTGAAATCTTGTATATTAATCACAGGAGCCTAGCGACTGTGTCGCGTCAAGTTCATCTTTGGAATAAACATTTACCCTAGTTCATACAATGGATTATAGGCCCAATGTCAATGTCGCATTGACACTCGTTCTACCACGGAATTTCGCCCCTATGTTACTACGATGGTCCTGAAAGAGAGCGAGCGATCAAGAGACCTGTATCAGCCAACATGTTGGATCCCTGGTCAATGAACACAGAGAATTCTGCGTTGTAGTTGGCTGTATTCACTATGTAAGTATAGGTCAGTGTAAAGTATAGTTTTTATATATGTTTCAAACATTAAATGTCCATACTTTCTTTGTTCCCAATGTTCATTATTATTTGCTCTTTGACTTTATTCCCGTAAATCACAAAGATGTTCAGCACTCAAGATTTATAGTAAAAAAATATTTTAGATGTCATAAGAACTATTGTAATAATCAACAATAAATACATTGTGAGGGAAACTGTACAATAATTGCTTGCTGCTTTTTAGTGAAACATTTATATATGCTGGATTTAAATACCTGACTCCAGAAACATCTTGTAGTTGATCTCTCTAATGAGATTTTAACCTCGTTCATTTTTTGCAAAATTAATTAAGCCCAATATCACACGAATACCTTATTCGCTCTCTATTGCCAGTGTTGTCTCTATAGGTGGAGCAAATTTCACTACTTTTATGTAGAAAAAAGAGAGCTTACATTCTGTAGTGATTCCATGTTGAGTGATACTGTCCCATGCTCTGTTCGTGTACTTTATATGCACTGCACGAACTCTGCGGCTTCTGTCTGTACTTTTGTTGTTTACCTCTGACACAAGTTGCTTTCGGCATCATTATGGATTTACATTTCTGAAAACGTACCTTCATAAGAGAACAGTAACTCCGCTTTCGTCCAGACATGTAACTACCATTTGGTCCTGAAATACTCATTGACTTTCAGAGATGTTAGGTAATTATGTTGTGCATATTCTACTCTATTTATCCTGAGTTTAGAATAACTATTTTTGTAAGATAAATATCGAGGTGCTGTTAGGTAGTCAATTAATAATTAATAACTGACTAAACAAACCTGGAGTAATTAGCTTTACACCTTCTTCCCTATGTACACATTGCGGTAAACCAAATAGAAAGCTGTAGGTAAACGCTACGCTATCTGTAATAAAGCAATAGTCGTGCTTTGCTCACACTATTTATAGGCCTAAAATGTTATAGACTTGTAGCAATGTGAGTTTTATACTTCCTTTGCCTATACAGTAGAGACAATTGTTTCCAGTCAAACTCTAATTACCATCAATTGGTTGAAGGCAAACTAAGTTAAGATGAAATATTTTCTTTTTGTCTTTTCTATCATATCCATATTTTTTGGTGCACTTATTAGTATGTAAAATAACTTCTTCAAATTCATGTTTTTCCAAAGATAAGAGCAGAGTCAAATGTGGCAAAATAAATTCCGTTGATAATGTGCGTTCAATAACATGCTTCCCTTGAACTTTCTAAAATTGCGTGGTTTCCTTCACGTATTGTGCATAGTGTGTCAGAGGCACATTTGCAGCACGATGTGGTAACGTTCTTTGTTCCGTACATGAGTTGTGGACACTGCAGTATTCGACGCTTCATTTTGCTTTTATTCTTTTCTTATTCTATCAACCTTATTATATGCTTAGACTCACGAAAATATTCTTCTACATTAAACTCTGGGTCGATCTTCATTTCTTTGATCAATCTGTTTTGTTTTGTTTTTTTACTTTATCTTCCATTTCATTGCGAGAAAGGTTTGAAATATTATCAATAAAATTTGTAACTCGAACAAATGTTTCTTGTTAGCTACATTTTGAGATTTCTGATAGCAAAAATTACTTTGAAATTTAATTGTTTAAACTAAACAGATGGATTTCAAGCTTTGTCTACTTAAACACCATATATCACAATAACAGTAGTACACCATCACTACAACCACACTATCACCAAACACTGCGACTTCATACAAAATTTGGCAATGACAGACTAGAAGTTCAAACATTGCAATCGAAAGTTTTGATTGTACCCAGCTACATACCGAATAAAGTATGTAGCAGTCTTTAAAAGCAAAGGTTAATACAATATTGCAATTTTACTTGACACATTTTATTGACAATCATCTGTTATTTAAGGTCATGATCATGTACTTTAAGATCAGCATAACTCAATCGAATATTTGTTCAATAATAGAATCATGGTGACCCTCCGTAAGTTTCATGTTGTGATTTTGTAAGGGTTAGATCATCTACACTCTGTCCATAGTTAACGATATGGATCGACGAAATTCGGCTAGAGATGACGGAGAAAAATATTATGTCTGAGTGTGAAGACGGTAATAAAATAAAACTACCAGATACCTAAAGGCAAATGCATTGTTGAATAAAAAGGAGAAAAATTAGAATTATAAGGATTAAATTATCATAGCTGGGCAATACTGAAGTTTACATTGTTACCCAATCACTCAAATAGCTCCCATAAGAACTTCGGGCTTTATTGAATATGTTAATTATTAGGATAAATTGTGCCATTTCGAAAATATCCTATAATGATGACAATTTTAGAAATATTAAATGCAACGAAAAATAGTATATTAAATACCTTAATACAAAACTTTAACTCAGATAAAATCTGAAGATGCTAGGCGTACATGGGATCTTTATAGGAATCTATGGTCTTAAATTAAGTAACACAAAAGAGCGAAAACAAACAAATTTTGTAAATTTCAACAAATAATTAATTTCTTAGGATATAAAGTGAAAATTTAAAATGAAGTTACAGTATTGTGAATTAAATTCCAAATAGTCCTAAAAGCTCTATAACAAGTCCATATGTATAGAGGTCTAATTGAATTCGGTTAGTGTTAAAACTTCCAATATTTGAATGTGCTAATATGCCTGTAGTCCCAAATATACCAAAGTGTCATTGGCCAGAAACGTGGCGATGTGTTATGTTACCTTTACATAATTAAATTGCTTGTGTGTTAGTTTTAAAATTCTTTTTTATTTTAATTTTGTTTCATTACATTTTATTGTAATGATTATTTTCACTGGATTCGATATTTTTTCCAGTAAATTTAGTTTTTTATAGAACGTAAAAGATATTACACTAGCACTATTTTTAGTTCACTCTGGTTTATAGATTTTGTAAACATCGAGTGAAGACGATTGGCTATTGCCAAGGTCATTTCGGCCCGCATGTTAGTTGAACTGTAAACAGTCTTTCTTTTTATATATATTTTCAGTGTCAGAATTTGATTCTTAGATAGGGCTATTCTTGCCTACGTGCTAATTTTCATTCTTTTTTTTTTGCGCTGTTCAAATGTTAAGAGACCACGTGACCCATCACGCGGGAATGGGATGATATTTTAGTTGGATTTAATACTCATTCCGAGAGCTTTCCTGTCAGTCGTAATCTTAACACCTTGAGGAACAAGGTGTTTCTGTTGTTGTTGTCAGATTGTTTTTGAAGTTCATCTGTTTTTTGGAATTTAACAATTCATTCTCTAGAAAACTAAACATGTGGTTTATATTTATTAAAGTTCTGGGAGAAAGAAATTCAGTGGAAATTTATTCTGGAGTTCTATGCGGAAACATAAACTGTCATTCAATCGAGGATTTATTATCATCAGTACAGACATCATCTGACGTCATCGCCTCCATATTGGAATTTCATCGAGATTCGAACCTGGATTCTATTGGAACTGTTTAGTGATAGGACTTGTATGTTTTAATCTTAGGATTAAATTTTGGATTATATTCACAAACCGTAAGTTCTATTTCCTATTTTTACATTGTTTTCTAGGGAAATAAATTATTTCGTTAAAATATATAAAGCATGTTGGTTTCACTCTTTCCTCTTGTTATTTTTGTACGAGCCTACACGTAACATTTAGCATTCTTGATAAAACACAATAATCTAACCCAAAAGGTCCTTGAATGAATTTGCAATAATTCCAAAATAATGATTTAGCTCAAGAATTCTTTATGAGCAGTTTGTAATTCCGGTGAATAATTTAAATAGATAATTCCTCCTAAACTAAAACCTTAGCATGGCAATAAAACTTTAATACTTATTCCGCCATGGATGTTAAGATAGGAGTGAATGATTTTTCAAGTAAACAACATTGATATAAAAATCTAATACACAATAATATAGCCAGGATATAGGTCACTATCCGTTATAAAATATTCAAAGTTGTTAACAAGTTAGGAATTTTCAAGTGAAAAAAAGAATAAATTCTTAGACTCAAATTCAAATAATGTTTACCTCCAATAATAGCGATCTCAATATTTATTATATATTCATAGAAAATACAAAATAAATGTCAAAAGTCAGGTAGACCATCAATTTGATTTTGAACTAATGTCAATTACAAAAGACATATATGCATAATATATAATCATGGAAATATTCATCGTTCTATATGCTTGTGAAATATGGACGCTCACATCAAATCTACAAAGAAGGATGCAAACCTTCAAAATGAGACGCTACCGCAAGATCTTGGGCATCTCATACATCGACCATGTAACCAACGAAAATGTCCACAACAGGATCCAATGAGCCATCGGATCCTATGAAGACCTCTTGACCTCTGTATAAAAGTGCAAACTGAAGTGGTACGGTCATGTCTCAAGATCATCTGGACTGGCAAAAACAATCTTGCAAGGCACAGTGAGAGGGTGCAGAAGATGAGGCAGGCAGAAAAGAGGTGGGAAGACAACATTAAGGAGTGGACAGGCATGGGATTTGGTGATTCCCAAAGGGCAGTAGAGAACAGGGAAAGATGGAGAGAATTGGCAGTAAAGTGAACTGTGGTGCCCCAAC
>JAECUM010021894.1:0-18833 GCA_016617855.1 Megalonaias nervosa | reverse complement strand
GAAGCTAGATACTGGCCATAATGGTGGTGCTTCTAAGCCCATGGAAAGGACTCGGATCTTTCGCTTTGCTCCTGAATCCTGATCTTCAGGGCGATCGTAACATATTATGAAATACATGCATTGTAAATGAGATCTGAGCAATCTTTAGCAGGCCGTTTCGGTTAGTTATGGTAACGATTTAGCTCATGTGCTCTAAATATTGTACGAGTCTACTCAGAAGATTCCATTGTGTACTTTGTATTATTTATTCAATTATGACTTGTTCAATACATAAACCCAATTTCTTTTCATTCATTCATTCGTTTATTCGTTCATTTATTTATGTTCATTCATTGATATATTCCTTCCTTGTTCGTTTCATCCTGTAAGCTTTTTCATTGATAAGTCTTCTTTAATTAAGCTGTTTTAATTTCATGCTTTTAAACATAGACTGTTAAGGAGACAGATTAGAAACTGTGCCAAAAGCATACATGAATTTTAACGTTCAAAGTGTACCAACAACCAAACATATATCACTCTAGATGACCTATGTAGGTTTTCCTGTTATCTAGTTTTTTTAATGATACTGTTGAAACACTACTGTAAATATTCAGAAAGAAACGCACGAACTCAAAGAATTGTCATGCTCATTAATAGAAAGAGCATAGCAAATTGATCAATTATAGACACGTTTATGTAATTTTGTTCTCCATTAATCTACCGGAATCCGAAATAGCTTGCCAGCGTTAATGAATAAATGTGTAATATGATATACATAACACCGTCTGTAATGCCCTACTGACGAATGACGGCCATATTACGTTATGACATCATACAGTTAAAAATGCTTGAACATCCTGGAACTACAGATACACTTATTTAAGACGTGATTACAAAACGTTTGCAGAATGCATAATTTATTTGTCACTCATGCCAATCAAAGCGCAAATTCAACCAGATACACAGCTTATATGAATTCCGTCATATTGTCGCTGCAATCCATCTTTCAGTTCACTGATCAATTCACATGCTGTTTAGGGAATATTTTCAACTATCATCAAAATGGTAAGGCGAGGTGGATTGGGATCGTGCAACGTGGACTAATGATATGCAAATATGCACTCGTGAGTGTCTTGAAGCTCTTTATCAAAACAAAACCCTATACTGCGGTGTTAATAATAATAATAATAATAATAATAATAATAATAATAATGATAATAATAATAATATTATTATTATCATTTATATTATTATTATTATTATTATTATTATTATTATTATTATTATTGATGATATTGATGCTGATGATGCTTTCAAAGTAAATGTGTATATATCTCCTCCCTCTTATTTAGATACACGTATCAAAGCACAACTTTGATGTCAGATGTCACAGTCAATATTGCCTGAAGGTCATAAATCCAATGCTGCACGATGATAAACCAAAACCTGCAGTTTATTTTAGCGAACCGAGTATCCGCCATTTCACAAAACTAAACCTACAGTACGATGGATATTTTCTAATGAATAATAAATTGTTTTAAAGTTTAAAGAGAAGTTTTTGAACAATGCGGGGGCACAATGATGTGAATACTTGCAAAGCAAGAAAACGATATGATAGCTATATATACCGATTGTAAGAATACTTTGGTTGATACCCTGCATTGAGCACAGACTTTCTCATCATTGTCGCAGGTCATGACATTTACATTGTGGATGTGTCCCTGAGTAAAGCAGTCACGCCTTTTCCCCTACGCCAGTTTAAAACGCTTGCATAAATCTGGCAGATAAGATATCGATATATTCAATGGACAGAACATCACTTAGAAACTGTAAGAAACGTCCGTCGTTACTGGATAGCTCGTGGGCCAGATCAACATTATCCAAAATTGGTTGTTTTTGTCGAGATGCAGTTGCATTTATCACATCCGTTCATATCAGTAACAATCTCTTTGCAACTCCCTCGTTTAAATAAATCTGCAATACGCCACAAAATTCATTGCAAAACATATACGTTACGTTATATACTGTAATGACGTCAGGTACAATATTTCCATTACACCCTTCTAATTTCGAATGAGAGTAAGTACTGAACTCGCAATATATTTAAAGTAATAATGAATTCTTTATAATTATTAACTTGATACTCACACGAACTGTTTAGAATCTCCATTGAACTTGATGTTACAGAGGGCGGTATTGATTGAGTAATTGGTTGACTATAGTGGATTACTTCTAAACTTGCTTGTACAGAGTCATCATTCAACTTGCTAGAGAAAGTTCTGCTTGTGGCTGAAATTATGCAAATATATGATTTATTTTAGGCACATGTCGCCCAAAAGGGGAAGATAAAAAATGTACATATGTATCTTTCTTTAAACTATTAAAAATTACATCATCGAAATGTTGTAATTGCAATAGATCATATTTCTTACTCTTAAGTTCGTGGTTTTTTTTTTTTTTTTTTTTAATTGTTCCAACGTCGGTCGAAAACATACTTACATCGACTACCAATATTCGGAAATGGTAAAAAACATCTTTGATTATTGCTCGAAACCTCCTTAGAACTTGTATCTGTAAAATAATTAAAGGAAAAAATAATATCATATAACAGTGTTACATATGTTTGCAATAATGTTAAAGTAATCACATAGAATTTATGACAAACTAGGTTTAAAAAAATAGCACACTCCCACGCGCACACACGAGCGAGACAAAATATGTAAAGTACATTAAACTGACCATCCTATAGTGATCAAACAACGTTCGTTTCTTAAGGTTCCTTATATAAAACAAAACTGCCATCGACATAGAAGGTGTATGCATGCTTTTCGGTCTCCTTGAATATAATTTCACAATATTCGTAATATGCCTGCTTCAAGCGCTGTATTTTGCTTCGCCGCTCTCGTTATGTCTTTTCTACACCAACAAAAATGAGAGCAGAATATATATGCACTTCTGGGATAAGCCAAATGTCATTTTCGGACACTCATGACCAAAGGGCTTTTATTACTATAGCATATGGAACTTGGTTCGAGAATGCCCACTTGCGACCGTGAACATTTATGAGATATATATAGTATATCTACCCGTCATGGAATATAAGTACTAACTACAACTAAGACATCCTACGTTTGTAATGAACCCTTAGGCACTATACACTTGCAATTCGACACAAAAACGATTTGTTCACTGACGCATAAAGAATGTAGTTGCCAAGGGTATCAATTTTGTATGTAACGCTTCTTACATATTGCAAGAGGGTTAGTATTTTAGACCACTTATGTTCCCCCATAAGTATATATTTGTTGTTGTTGTTGTTGTTGAGGGGCTTAACGCCATTTTTCAGCACACGATAGGCTATACATGACAGCCAGTATTAATGGTGGAGGAAGAAACCGGGAAATCCGCGGAAAGAACCACCGTCCCACGAGAAGCTACTGGCAAGCTTTCTCACATATCCACATTCGCAGAATCTTAGACTCGAACCAACGCAGACAGAGGTGAGATGGCAGTGATCCGTAACGGACAGCGCTTTAGCCCACTCGGCCACTCTGGGCCCCGTATATATTTGTTAAAGTTAGCCTAAACTTTGCCGCACTAAGTTATAGGCTACTCTCTGTACGTTTGTACAAATGACATATAACTTTTCAGGAGTGTTGTAATGGTTAGCTTGAGATATATATTGTTCTGAAGATATAATTTAATTAACGAGGCTAGACAAAATAATACAAAGGAAAATACAGGCATATATTTGCATTGGACTTTTGACTAAGCTATAACAATGAAAATATCGAGTCAGGTGTACACGGATTTGAAACGCCAGCTGTACCTAAGGTGAACTGAAATATTGTTATATTTTCTTTACTGAATGCATAACATCGCTGAATGTGTTATAATATAGCAAACAATATAAACTAATAGCGACCGTTTGGTAATCAATCAGATGAACATTTTTCAGAAATAACTATTAAAAACGACTTAGATATGCCAAATAACGCAGAATAATAATTAAACTAGCATATAAATGGACGTATATTATTGTCGTTAAAGCTTTTTCACGTCTTTAGAAGATGACCCCCAGATATATCGTCGGTTGATTAAAAAGTCTTGTTTTTCATTCTTACATTACCTTCTACAATTAATTGTTTTCGACCTGGTATCGCATTTCCATGTAGCGTTTCAATGTAATAGAATCCGCCATCTGATTGGTCTAAATTTAGCAACGTAAATGACATGTAACTTCTTATAATCTCTCCATTGTACAAAATACGATGCTGCACATTTCTCCTAAGTTTTGGAACATTAGCTGGTGTCAATGTCATCATTACACCCTGATTTGGGTGAATAATTCTTAGAGCACGTTTCATTCCTTGTTGACTATAAAACTAAGCAATCGCCAAATTGTTCCCAATAGCAGCAGAGATGGATACATCTACAAAGAACAAAGAAAGGTATATTCCAAAAATCGCCTGGACATCTTCATGAAATGGCAAATGCAAAACCAGTGCACAGTGTTGGGTAATTGTATGTCTCGTTTCAATATTTCTTTTCGTCAGACATCAAATAGAAATGAATCTCTTGAGACTATATGTTTAATACATCCTTTCCGATTTAAATTGATCCTTTTAGACTTGACCTTTAACCCCCATTTCTCTTATTTATATAGTGTATGATTTTAGTGCAAGATTATTATCATAGATCTTTAAACAACTCAAAAAAATTTGCACAGATCTCGTGAATATACATCAGTAAATAAATATTTCGGAGACATTGTACCTTTCACGAACGTTAATACACAGTCTGGATTTGTATTTTCATTTAAGTTTAGAATACCTGTAATATTTACGAAGCATTTCTTAGTTTCGCTGCCCTCAGTATCTACTTTGTATAGGCCAGCATCCCTCTGTGTGACGTTTCTTATTTCAATCCTGTAGTTTTTGTTGTCCCAGTCGATTGCACAGATTACATACAATTGTGACTTCGTAGTAATTTCATAGTCATTCTCAACAAAACGGGTTACGATTGTGTCATAGAGTTTCAGTGCCTCTCTTTATTTCATCATTTTCTGTGTGAAATAGATTCCATGAATCAGAATCAAAGGACTATAATCTCTATCTTAACAACAGTGTAACTAATGAGGTTAATTAAGTATAATGTCTTTATTTCATTTGTATTAACATTAATAGAAAATAATGCATTTTACTGAACGTTTAGGAACTAGAAGTTTGGACTAAAATAAATACAGAGAAAACTACATTGGCCATATCACATTTATACAAACAACAATGCTGAAAGAAAAGTTCAAAATAAAGGTAACATATTAAAAATCGGAACAGTTTTATAAAAAATGTCACATGTCAGCCCAGCTTGAATTTATGGAATGCATTTCTTTCACAGGTCAACAGATCCGTTTGGACCAAATCAATATCGTCAATAATATTTCATTTCATATTTCTTGGAATTGATTTTATTTCATAATACTTATCATATGATATTATCAGCATAGACTGGTGGAAAGCTGTAAATAAATTTCCAAATACCACTTTTTACTGTTTTGAAAATCACATAAGACAGATAAAGAGAGGCTGATCAGCTAAATTTCTTTCATATAATGAGTGTCTTTACTTTTACAGTTTCTGCCACTGGTTATCAAGATCTACAGGCATACCTTCCAGCTTAATGATTATCCAGTTTTTGATGAGCGCAACGTATAACTCACCTACGGCGCATCTCTTTTTCGAGAATCCGGCTCCCTAACTCCCAGGATTTGATGAGAGTAGACTGGTTAATTAGTGGTACAAATAGTATCTTGAGCAACAGAACCACCGACCCAGGGACACGCACAAACAAAATACAGATCGGTTTGAAATCTAGCCGTTATTCGAAATTATATTAAATTTAAATTCACAGTGATTTCAAAATTCTCCATGCAGAGAATACAAAATATTGGAACACTATATAGGCATAGATAACAGACGTTAGTCTTATATACAACGGTACACAAAAATGCAAACGGCCAAATAGGGCACTTATACATTTTCCTGAAGTCTTGTCTAATCAATAGTTATTCTCATCGCTTGCATTCATATCTAGTTATGCGTACTTTATGTTCCTCTGCTATGGTTTCAAAGTAACCATTTAGAAAAGCCTTTGATTATTATACTTGCTTGTGCAATGATTAATTTGTTGTACTTAGTTTCATTTCAAATTCCTCATGGACTGTTATACTTTGTCTGCATGTAGCTTGTAATTTGTCCTTATAGCAGTTAATACTGTAGGACTGTATTTTTCCGAATTATCAAATATCATCTTATTTTGTCAAAAACGTAACAAGTCCACGAAATTCAAGTTCTGTTTAGAAATAATAACATTGCATTTATTTTACCCTTCAAAGTATTTTGACGCATATTTTTTAACCTATTTTTGGTAATAAAATAATCTTTCATGAATAGGTAAATCATGTTTAATTACAATATATTTTGCGTCAGCTATTTCTAATATATGATTGATAAATTATTGGTTTTAATCAGCAATTATATCATTGAACGGTTTGTTTGACCAAAAATGGGCCATTCAATACAATGTCAGTGTCTGGATCATCTTGTGTCTGACATCTTTTGAAATCATTTGTTATGTTACCAGTATTTTCGGGATGATCACTTTTATGCTGTTTTATGATGTATATTCCTCTTCAACAGTTTTAGACTACTTAAAGGAATCTAAATCAACATAAGAAAAGATGTCAGTAAATCATGTCAGCAATCTATATTAAGACGTCATAACAGAAATCTACTTAGAGGAATTTATAATTTGCATAGTAAATGGTGCATACAATATAATATTGGCCAACCATTTAACCAAGAACTAGCTGGATTACATCCATTCAAAATATGTCAGAGAAAGATCAATTAAATTATCCAAGTCATTGTCAGAGGTGATGCTACTGGGAGTAACATTTCTTCATAACCTAATCGAGCTTCAGAAAGATCTGAAAGAAACTTCTTAACAGTAGTCATTATCTGTTATATCTGGGTTACCCACTTTTGCATTCTGTACTTGGTTGACAACGTCGAAGCACGTTCATCTTAAAACGGAAAGCGAGCAAGGCTTAGAATACCAGAACATAGCTGCATTAGAGTGTCTGTACCTATGAATAATATTTTAATTTTAAAAGTGGTTCATTTCAACTTCAGACGAAGCTATAAATAACTTTTAGTAATTTGCGAATAAATCGAAGGTAATTTGAAACGTTAACCATAACATCCGTTTCATGTAATTAAACTGAAGATGTTGAATGTTAAATTGAAGAACATTCAAGCATTCCTTAGTTACCAGAGAAGGAAATTTCATAGAAGATAAAGGATCCTAGTAACAAAGAAGTTGAAAAACCCAAATGATAAAAAATTATGGCTACTGAGAGGACTTGTTTGGTGCTAAATTAGGCAAGATCATATATTACATAATGGCTGACTCAGCTGTTGCTGTAAATTATAAGTTAAATAGTAAAAGCATTAAGTAACACCTGGAACAAGCTATGTATGGAATAGCCTACTAGAATATTCTCAAAAGATCCACACTAATTACATTCATATTTGGATATGATGTAGATTGCTAGAATAGCCAACACAGGAATCATGCGTAAAATTTAATAATATTAATTATAATAAATGTCAAGCTAAACTGAACTCATTGTTCCGGTATTTTACAAGAATCAAATTATAGAATGCCTATCTGTATGTAATGTACCCAATAAAATTTGTATTTGAAGCAGTACTAAAACTGATTCTACCAATTTATCGAGTCAGTTTAAAATTGAGTGTCACAAAACGTATGGGATACTAACAGATAAGATGGGGCTATCATTGTACATACAAGAGTAGATGTATAACGACCGTGAAATTAATTAGACCGTGAAATTAATTAGAAGATCAAATTAAATAAGAAAATTAAATTCAGAACGAATTACTTAAACATGTAGAATATTTCTGACGTATGCAAAAAGGTATAAAACTGCATATATTGTTTGTTAAACGCTGACGAAGTTAATATAAAAAATATTTCTGGTTGAATGTATGTTGCATCTGATAGTTTAGGAGTTGCAGCGACTACTTGGTCTAGATTCAATATACATCCAACTTGTACAAGGTCGGATATATTCGACTAGATGGTGTTTTTGCGAGAGCTTTCCAAAACAACATAGAACTCAATAAATGCTTATACAGCCAATGTAACTTAATTGAACACTATTAATATAATGAGGAGTAAAAAATAAAAGTTAATGGAACTGTTGATACTCTATTTTGTTAGTGCCGACTTAATGCGAACGTATTCAATGACGATTGTATTGTATACGACGTTGAAAGTCCGAACCAATAATTACAAATACATGCTATACACAGATTCAATAGAACACGTACAAATGAACACTCGCATGTAAGATATTTCAATGGTATGACAATGACTAATATATTTAGAATAAATGTGTGGCTACCACGTAGATTGTATGCTAATAAAAGTGGATTTATTTTGCTCAATACCTCTTATGTGTATTTATTTTGCATTACCAGTTAGCTTAATTAAATTTACATGTCCAAAATCAAGTTCATTTACAGACTGACTTGAATCATTGATTTTAGTTTGTAAACAACATGTTTATCTCAGTCCAAATCCAGAACGTGGAGATTGTCCATGAAATGCAGGATCTCTCTGTTGTTTATATTTTAAAAAAAAATTAAAAAAAATAAAAAAAATAATTAAATATTAGTAACAAAATTTCTAATTATAATTAAGTTTGTATCTTGTAGACATTTGGGACCTTCCGCAATGCCATGTTTTAATTAGGTAATATTTGTTCAAAGAAAATGTTAAATGTGGCCTGACTTCAAGTAGAAGATTGTAAAAAAATTGTTTATTAGTGATGCGAGATCTGAGCTTGATTGTTATCTTATTCTTGTTTACTATTCGTGTGCCCGTGTTGCGTTTGCGCTGATATTTATTCATTCAAATTATGTAATTAAATAGATTATTCTCTGGAAATACTAAGTGCTCAAAAATAACATTCTTGGAAATATAGACTTGGATTTTATAGTGAAATTCAAATAAGGATATATTCTTGTATTGCCTTATTGTGATTAGACGAAAAGACTTTTGGAACATCGCTACCACACACGCAGCCACAAGCACATCGACACTCTCAGCTTTGGATTATTTAATTTGGAATACGACTTACATTTGATCAGAACTTTAATCATTAAGACTTGTTTTAGAAATTATTGGATTATTTGGGATCTATTTCGCAATACCTTAATTTGGTTTACATATTTCACTTTGCATTCTAGGGAAATAAATTATTTGTTGAATTTTAAAAAACTTGCTGTCTTTATTGGAGCAAAGACTGTTACTATAAATGACATTAAGGCAAGGGTGAGCAAATATAACAACAGATTCAATACATTCAATGCTGATGATAAGCCACCTAAAATACATTGCTATGCGATTTCTGTAATACATTAAAGGTCCCTATTTATGCTAATACAGATAATAACTAATAATCATATCGACTAGTAAGCGATTATACAAAGGTATACGGTTTGGTGGATATATAAGGTAGTTTCACATAGCTGCACACATTATCTACAACTGGTGGATGTGATTACACCCCATCATACTTCGCATAATAGGCTATTTAATATACAGACAGAGATATATGTTATAAAAATGAAATCAGGCTTACCAAATAAATACACTTTAACATGCTTGATATATCTGGATATGGATGTTAAATTCATGTTGCGTGTTTAGTAAATAATAAATCTCCCTCTTGCAAGATAAATGTACCAAACAAATTTTAAATAAACATGAATACGAAGAATAAAGTAAATCATTATTTAGAAGCTAATATATTGTATGTTATATTTTGCAGTAACGTGAATTGAATTAATACTACGTATGTTTTTGGAGTTATATATTATAGCATGAAGTATTACACAAATGTACCATTATTCTTAAAATCAATAGAGAATGCTTTATTATTCCCAGAATATTGTCTCTGTCTCTGTTTAATTGATTCTTATTAAACTAATACAGAAAGAACGCGTCATGATAAATCAGTTCACGATATTGAGATATAAACTATTGATTGAAATAAAAATAGGAGTAGCAACAGTTTAAGACATAAGTAAAATATTACGACAGCAAGGCATCTTTGCTCAATATTTATAATTAATTTGTATTTTTCTTTTGCACTATTTTCTTTTACACTGCCAGTCAGTAGTATTACCTTACAAGATCATAGACAACTTAAGCATACGGATGTTTATCAGCCTTATGGTTAACATGTAACTCATGAGTATGTATTTGTAGGTGTTATTATTTTGTTTGCAGTTGCAATGGGTTCTAGAGTTCGCATTGGCTACACAAGACTTTCAGAAGCGCGGAAGGAGTAAGAAACATCTTTGAGTCAGCATAATTTAATTTGACTCAATACAACGGATGAAAACATACGGAAAATATATAACTTTTCAAAAGCAAGGCAAACACAACAGAATTAGAAATCTTATATGCATCACGTTTTTGTATTATAGACATGTCATGTAGTAAAAAATATGAATAACATTTTCAAGTTGCAATACCAAGGCTAGGGCAAATTGTTGCAATTGATCCCGATAATTGTCATGGCTTTTAAAATAACGTATAAGGATATACAAATAATTAATTCAAATAATCTCAGGAAATTCTGATTAAGGACATAACATTTTATTTCAGTAGTCATCATAGTTTCAAGCGGAATAATTAAAATATTGTCCATTTAGAGAATTATCTGTCAAACTAAACAGATTATATAATGATTAATGACCAAAAAATCCCAAAACAGAATGATAGAAACTGGAAATGCACAAAACATGGGTTATCATGTTGTAATCGTTTTATTCCTATTGCGCTATAAATTGATACAATATTTTAACAGCTGTCTTTCTCAGCACTAATGCAAGGAAACTACGCATCGGTTATACATAACTTTATTTGGTCCACACATTGATTATTTAGCAAACGCAGCAATAAAACGCATACGCCACTTATATTCTCACATCTAACACTGTAAAGCCACTTTAAGTTTGGTTTGACTAATTGTATTTTCTTCTAGATTAAAGCACATAATTCCATATTTCATGTATTGCTGATTTGCTTGCATGTTCATATAGTGTCAAGTTTTAAATATTTCTTTTCAGCAGTATACTCCTTTACATTAATTATATTTGTTAAATTTCTTGTAGTTTCCTAAGAAACCATTCCTCATTATCGTAAATTAAAATCTCTTCAAAGTCATTAGATACCCCTTTTCTTCAAGTTATAGTTTAAGCTGAATGTACTATTTTAGCAATGGTTCATGATCAAATATAACTATTATAGATATGGTTTTCACTTTTATTTCAAAGAGAAGATAGATTTCAAATTTCTATAGTGAATAACATATTTTTTATTGTACAGTTTTTTATAGTAAGAACTACACATATTTAGCATTAATCGTTGAAGGGGATATACATTTGTAATTATTAAACCTAATGATGAACCATTCTGCATGAAGAGGTATTTTAAAAGCTGAAACTAAATAGCACACACTGGTTAATAGATATGGATTTAACAACGCTCTATTCAGTTCTCCTGATCACACGTTGCAAGCAATAGATGCTTTAAAGCAATATGTCATTCTAAAAAAAAAAGTAAAGCCTCACTTTGTAAAAATTTGTATGAACATAATTATATGAGTTTTAAGATTCCTGGTATTAATATTATTTTATGTTGGTAAGCGGTTAACGTGCCGTATAGTCATTAGACTATAAAAGATAAGCAGTAATTATTCATATAACTTTAAAATGGGGCATGCATACTATCCAGCACAGACCAACTATATAATAATATGAATTGCAAAAGCAAATATAGGATGAATGATAAGAAGAATACAAATATAACAAGGCATCAGAATATCAGTTGTTCATGAATGCAGCATATTTAAGCAATTGTAATGGAAGAGCCGTAGCTAACATACATAAGTTCTCAGAAATTAACTGGCTGTTTAACGCATTTAATATTGATGGACTAGGAGGAAACAATAAACCTCAGCAAGGTCTTAAAAGAGTACCACGGACAATGTCAATTAACAATTCACTGGATCAACAAAAGATTATGATATTGTGCCAAAAGCTTTAAGAAAATGATCCTGAAAAACTTTTACATATCATAACATATCGGTAACTATAGAAAGATTCCCAACCATGCCTGTTATTGATCGTAAGCCCTAAGCATTTATGTCATTGACAATGAAACATACACATAAACTTGTAGGGAAACGTGTTAATATGTTGTTCATCTAGAGCTATTTACCGGCATGTATTAGTTCATGAGACATCTTAAACTTTGATTTGTGTTTAAACTCATTTCAGCGACCATATGTTTTGTTATCTTACCATCTTACCATCTTCGTCTTCCTCAAATATTTGTATGTCATGTCTCTATAACGCTTCCGATTCGCTGCTAGGTTCTCATCACGTATTGTTTTGTCACTTGTTCTATTCTTCGTCCCACAAAGATATTTGCGAACCGGGTTGTCATTTTAAGTAATTTATTTTCATTTTTTTACAAACATGAAACTATACAATTGTTGATAAAAAGGTATACATAATACAGTATCCAAGATTCTAGTCTGTACGTCTCTATGTGATCATGCACAAATACAAGCTGTAACTGTTGGTTTACACAGATCTTATAATATATTATTTTCAAATCCAGTTTCGTCAACCGAAGATTTAGGCTACACATAGTATGTTCACGCGACTTCTCTCCTATAGGCGATTTTCACACAACAACGTACCAAATAAATGCTAAAAATTTACATTATAGTTGGGTGTATATCTGCAAGTTCTTAAACAGTGAATTTTGATTTTGTTACAAGGAAGGGAATCCGTAACCTCTCAACCCTAGATGCCATTTATTATGGACAGTTCATTGTTTTATTGTCAAAAATATTTCATTATAAATATAACTCAAATTGTGCGTCAGATCTGCACAAACCTGAATATCATGCAATTTACTGGTGGGTTTCTTGCTTACCAAGAACATTTATTTGGAAAATCCATCTAAATAGAAATGTCTATCCAGCATGTGCGTCTATTATGTTTCTGTTATATACAGGTATTATGCTCTCCATAAGGAAAAATAACATTTGCCCAGCATTAATATTATTATTATTATTATTATTATTATTATTATTATTATTATTATTATTGCAACTGCGGCTATTATTATTATTAATATTATTATTATTTCATTTATTCAGTTTTCTCAACGCCTTTGTGTGTTATTCATATATGTCCTTACCTAACTGTCTATATTTAAATCAGTATTTATTTATCTATCGACAATTTATGCCAGCATATTTGGTGATTTCATAAGATTTACTATCAATATTAAATACTGATTCGTCGTCCCAACAAGGTCAACACTGAAACTAAAATGTCTCCTTTGGGAAGTGGCTGGTTATTGTCATCTTTGTAATCAATATCTAAACCGAAACTCATTCTTTATATTTTTAACAAACTGTTAGTTTAACTCCGTCCTTTATGCCTTTCTCTCAAAATAACTCCCATACAATAATATCGCAAAAAGATGCGTCACCCTATTGATACGTTAAGGAATGCTATGTAAGAACTTTATAGGTTATGCAAGTGTATTAATAATTAATAGGTGCGATCTTTTTCAGTACAAAGCGTAAATGATCGATATAAACTGAATCGCATTGAAATTATAAACATAAACTACATAAATGAATATTTTAGGTTGTTGTTGTTGTTGTTTTTGCAGGGTTTAACGCCATTTTTCAGCACACTACAGGCTATACATGGCGGCTCGTATAATTGGTGGAGGAAGGACCCTGGAAAACCCCGGGAAGAACCACCGACCCACGAGAAGCTACTGACAGGCTTTCTCACGTACCTACGTTAGCCGTGCCTGAGACTCGAACTCACGCAGACAAATTATAAACATAAACTACATAAATGAATATTTTTGTTTGTAATTACCTGTCCATATTGCTGATGTAAGAAAACAAAGATAATATATCCACAAACATTGCATGGCCTTCATTTCAGAATATGAAAAAAACCAACCAAATATCTCCATCGTTTCCTCTTATAAATGAACGGCAACTTCCGTATAATAGATTCAAATATTGGGTCAGTTAAACCAATGGAATATATTTAATAATAGCTTGCATATACAAAGCTATGCACTGAATCACCAAATTTATCAACTTATAATAACTTAAACTCAATGCTGTATTTTCCCGTGTCAATCGATTAATTCCATTGTCAACAATTGATTCGGAAACGTAAAACAGGACAAGAAAAAGAAAATATTTGAAAAAAAGAAACCATAAATGCAAGACAAACGTGGTTTTAAACTGCATTTTGGTCCTTTCAAGTTACCCGAGTCGTTATGTTTATGAATTTGTATCAAAGCGATATAGTTTTTAATGCGATTGAGAAGAAGATGTGCATGCAACTCATTTAAAGAACTTAGTTTTACAGATTACCTTATCCATCCTATTTTGCCATGAGAAAAAAAACGACCAATAGCTCTGTAATGTAACTGTATAAATGCTGCAAAGCTTTATATTTTACAAATTGTTGCAAAACAAACAATACAGGTTTCGATTCTTTCCTCTAACATTTATCTCTCATTTTGGAGTCGTAGATTTACAACTTCACGTGTGCAATCCACCATCAGATCTCCGTTTGGAACCGTCTTTTCCAGGTAGAACGTAAACATGTATGTTTTTTTTTTTTGGTTGTATTTATTAAACACAAATTAGTTTTAATATTTATCCCAACAGTATACTTTTTCATGCTTGATTATAAGAAAATTGTTGAAATCTTATAATATGGTTCAGACCTTTAGATTGATGTTTTGGAAATTTTGAACTATTTGCTAACTATGACATGTACATTTCATCCATGTGCTTTCAGAGTATGTTAATATTGATTTGTAGTACACTATCAACTTGATGATCATGCGACATAACTTTATTTCAGAAAGTATGCATGCAATCAACACAGCACTAGCATATACTTGCAGTAATTGTTATTAGCAAAAGCCACCCAAATATACATGTACACCCATATTATGTAGGTAGGTATTGTGTGCGTGCCTAAAATTTCTCAGAAAATCATAAACTAAAGAATGAAGTGCAATACAAAATCTGTGAGGCACAAAGTCTTTGAAATGTCTTCAGGCCCTCCTGAAACAATAACATGTATTTGTGTACATTAGGCAAAGTCACTCCAAGAAAAGATATAAACATAATGTTACAAATCCTTCCGTAAATGT
Organism: Megalonaias nervosa; assembly: GCA_016617855.1. Taxonomy (NCBI): domain Eukaryota; kingdom Metazoa; phylum Mollusca; class Bivalvia; order Unionida; family Unionidae; genus Megalonaias; species Megalonaias nervosa. Next base: position 3,473 of record JAECUM010021894.1, on the reverse strand, counting down.
GCGGTTACTTTGCTATAATTAGGATACATCAAATCATGATCATAAATCATAATTGTCAAATCAATCTCTTTGTGCATGAATTTTATAGCACACCAGTTTCTTTTGTACTAACATCCAGTCAGCTTCTACATGCGGATAAGTACCACTAATACAGACGGCAGCAGTTTAATTTTCTGCACGACAATATATGAAAATGTGTTCATCTTACTATTGAAAAGAGTAAGATTAATGTAACATCTAAACTCCGTTAAAAATATGCCCTGATAAACGGATACAAGTCATGGTACTCGTAGGCAAAATCAGTAACAGTTAAATGACAAATAAGAAATAACTATTGTATAAAAATATTTTCCTTCACAGTGAAATTAGTAACATATTTATACGCTATGCATTCCAGCACATGCTAGCCATCGCCATGAATTTTCTTCAGGTTTTTGTAAGATTCTTAAGATTTCTAAGACCTGTTATGTAGCAAACAATTTTTTTTCATTGTTAACGCTACTGCCGCATGGTTGATAGTACGATTTAAAAACAATGCCAATACAACCTTCTAAAACGGATACACAGAAACAGTCCGAAGACATATATGCAATCGTGAAACATGTATCGCATTCAGAAATCAGACAAAGCAAGTTGGATATCAGCAAAAAGCACTAAACAATCCATATAAGCTTGAACCAAATCAATTAGTTTACAGAAATCAACAAAAAGTTATACGTATATATTATCATAAAATGTATTAATTCAATTTTATAATATATAGACTGTCTATAAAAATAAATTCAAGTTTTTAAATCAATTCAAAATGTACGTTCTTTACTTTTGTCATGAAGGTGTATCAATGTAGACCATACAAATTAAAAACTGTGCTTTACTATAAACCTTTAGAATGATAAAGCAGTATATGTAAAACTATGTTATTAAATCCCGAGGCTTTCTGTCTCTAGCAACCACTGACTCAATAAGTCAACTTTAAAACTATGTACCAGTGTTATATGAAGCTATTACTGTACTGAACATTCGTATTTACTGATAGGCGACTGATACATTAGTTTCTTATTTCAATGTTTTGCGTTAAAGGTTTTTATGTATGCGTAAGGGTTTGGGATAGGGGAACGCACCATTGCACTGATAAAGTTAAACACTTATTTCCGCAGAGCAGTTGGCTTTTCAGCAAATGTTCCGAAATCAGATACACTTCAAAAGTTAATTCCTTAAATAGTAGCAAGTGGTTTTGTACTTAAGTATTAATACGAGATTATTTTATTTATTATCACGTTAAAATATGTGTGTCATCGACTCCCCTTGATATCATGTGAGAGAGAGAGAGAGAGAGAGAGAGAGAGAGAGAGAGAGAGAGAGAGAGAGAGAGAGAGAGAGAGAGAGAGAGAGAGAGAGAGAGAGAGAGTCGAACTGCGCATACCAACATATAACAGAGGAACATATTATCTTCGCTTAATCTATGCACTGTAACACTATCAGCCATAATAGTTCCTTGGTATGATGTTATGATGTGTGTGATCAACGCCATGTCAGCAATTAGTTTCATACTAGCTGTGATGTTACAACCACGTACTGCTGGCGGTGTACAAATAGTTCATTGGAAGAGAATCAATGAAAATACCGGATTAAAGAAGCTACCTTAAAGTCATTTGATTTCTAATAAACATCTATAAAGACATAACCCTTGATGCCCATGTTTCTTATAGGTGTATCACGTATATTTTAATCGGTCGTATATATGCAGTATCTGCTGACATACCGTTAAACTCCATGCATACATATATATTATTACAATAGTTACTACTGATATCCTGTAATCAATCGATTGTTGTCCTCAGCCAAAACACGATAAACCTCAACATATCAAAGCATATAACTCATATTGTGGTAATTTATTAAAACAACTAGCTACTACGATAAGCAAACAATGCATTGGATGAATGGTACTTCAATGTGAACACCAAACAATAAGAAAGATATAATATTATCAAAGATAGAGATTTTAAAAAACCTTAAAATTTGCTTCCTATTCAGTGTTCTACTTTTTCTTGTTTGTAAAGATTTAATACAAAAACAACAGCAAATTTGTAATGCAGAACGATGCACACACAAATTAACATAACTAGGGATATTAGAATTTATCCTATTCACGATTTTGTCTTATAAAGACATTTATTTAATTTTGTGCAGAAAAAGATCAATTTCCCTTGACTAGTCAGTCAGTGCGTATCTTTTATATTTCTCGCACTATCTGTCTCGTAGAAACTGCTTGTTTGTGAGCTCATATGAAAGCGAAACAGTCTTATCCAATATCTACCTATATCGTTTGTCCATGTAGAAACTATTGATTTATTTCATCATAAACAACCATTTCTCTATCTACCTCTCTCTCAAGCACGATTACTGTGTTATTGATCACTTTTTTAATAATAAAGTAAGAACACCAATTAAATTGAATGTAAACTTAAATTTCCTGGTCAGAGTATGTTGGTCTGCTTTTAATATAGATGCCTTCCTCCAAACATTAAATTATTTTAATATTCTGGTATATAAACACGGAAACTTTATATAAAATTAAGTGTGTCCTTGTTTAAAAAACAAAACAATTATTTACTAGGGAGATACATGTTTTCTGTGAATGTCCTCGAGTCCCAGCAGACATCAAAGGCGACTCTAGTATATCTAGAATATATGTATACTTACAAGTAAAGTCATCTCTCGTAACACACTTTGAAGTCAAGATAGCTCACTTGGTAGAGCGTCCATTTATAACATTGCGGGTTCGATACCCGCACAGTCCAACCTGGATCAGCTGCCTCTGTCTGGCCTAGCGAAAAGGTGTTGTATATTTGTGTTAATCCGAAGACATAAAAATGCAATCAAACTTACTTTAATATCAATATATGTTTGACATTCACGTTCTTAAATGTTAGCATCCATCAAGAATAAATACATATTAACGTAGCATTACGTTCAAACCCATTGCAATTATTCAACAAAATCATGATATGTACTGCAAAAACAATTTTATTAATCACATCACTGTGAAAACATATGGTACACTCTTTTAAAAGAACATATTTATCAGTAGCCAGTAATTTACGTTATAAAGGCAAAGTCCATGATTAATTTCTAAATTTGATTTAAACCACAAGCGTCAATGGCGCACATTGCTCTCTATAAATGATCAAGACTGTCAACAAAAAGAGATCGAGGTTGTTTGCAGTATCGTTTGCAATAGGAACTCCTGACTTGGTGTGTGACTTCCCCACCGAGTGTTTCTCTTCATCGCAGTTATTATCACGTCACAGTTATTCTATATACTTCGCTAATCTAACGCAATTGCAACAATACATGTATCCGACTGTCTACCTCATCTTATTGTCATCAAACGTGTGACGTATTTCTTGGAATCCACGGAGTCGTTTGCATACTGTCTACCCCATCTCATTTTTGTCAACCGTCAGAAG
>JAECUM010021893.1:0-20190 GCA_016617855.1 Megalonaias nervosa | reverse complement strand
TGAACAATTCAAAAATTGAGTTTTGATGTAGACGATTGTCTCACGAAATGTTGCGGTTTTTTTTTTTTAAAAAAAGAATCTTGTTTAGTAGACTATCAACAGTTAGTCTGGTACCCTGCTTCGTAGACTCCTTGTTTCACGAAGTACTGTTGGTGGCGCTCTACAGTTTTGTAACCTGCATAGGGTCAGAATTTTAAAGAAAAAGAATTTCCCCGGGTTTCCTCACTGGTTATACTGGCTATTTAAAAAGACTTTGTATATCTTAGGTATTGTTCAAAGAACCTTTAATTACCTTTATTTTGGTGTTATGATTGATGGGTGTCATATGGGTTATAGAGTATACAGTTTGGCCTTACTCCAGATGTGCACCTTTCCAAAAAAGTGCCAGCTCCACTTTGTCATTTTCAGTTCCTGAACTTCAGAGGTAAATTGCAAAAAAAAAGCCAATAACTTTTTTACATGTTATATATTTAGTAATTCATTCATTGCACTTTGCTGGTATTGTCTAGACTGGCAAAATTCATTTCCCTATTTTAACAGCTGCTAAGGATAGTATACTTTATACCAATTCAGGCTAATTTTTGGAGCACAGGGGAGCAGTCATTTTAGTTTGCAGTGTGCTTACATCATTTATAACTTCCAAAAGTACAATATCCAAAGAAATGTCAGCCACATTACATCAAAGTAGCATAGTGGTATGCCAACATTTTCTCCAATGTGCATGTTTTAAATGCAAACAACTTCACCTTGCATACGTCACTCTCTCAAGCGTACATAATGACTGGTGAGCGCCCCCATTATACACCACTCCCGGAACCAGACTAATCAACAAAACAAAAAGATGTGATGTAATACACAAATGTTTTCATGTACTGTGTTGGTTGTTGAAACCAGTTGGAATCATGTTACGGAACTTTCAGATGTTGGACATTCTGAAAATAAATGTAGTTTATACAGAATAATGAACAACTTCATCAGAAAAAGTGCTTTATTGACAATTATTCTCGACGTGATTATAAATCGAGGATTCAGTATTTGAACAGCCCAGGCCCCCATCTGCCATTCTCTGGATGTCTAGCTGATTTTTGGGAGGTCCCTCGGTAACTCGTGCCCTTGCTTAAAGTGCAGTCTATGTTTTTGGACCCTGACGTGTGCGAGTTATCGAGGTTGAGATATACTAATTATTATAATATATATATATATAATGTTTTAAAAAAAACACCTACCTATCTACCCTAATTTTAAAACCAGTGCAATAGGAAACACACATTTTATTTTTGCCTAATATTAATCATATAATCAAACATTAAAGGCACACTGTTAATATTATACTAACATGTCAGTTCAATAACCTCATCTGCTGACTTGTTTCAGTTTTTAAATTGTCCTCATTGCAACAAAAGAATTTCATATCATAGATGTATCATGGTTAATAAAGTCCTTCATAATTTAACACCTTTTTACCGGAGTAACATGACTGTCCAAACCAGCAATAATATTTCTATATACCCTTCAAGATCACCATCAAGTTTATGTTTACAACAATCAAACCCATGAACTAATGAGGTAAAAAAGTTATTTCTATATGATGGATCTAATGAGTGGAATCAATTAATCCTTAAACTACTGCGAGCTGACAATCTTCCTATTTTCAAAGCGTCAATTTTCAACTACCTAAACATGTATCTCTAAAATATTCCATCAGTTTCTCCTTTGTTCTTATGTGATTGTGTGTGTGTGGGGGGGTGTTTTGGATTTTTAACGTAGCTTTAACTATTTTTCAGTCATATTGCTACGATATCTGCAGTGTGATAGTTTATAGTGATGGCTAGCACTGGGGCATCATGCCACAGACATGTAGCATCATGACCCACCCAGTCACATTATCCTGACACCAAGCTGACCAGTCCTAAAACTAACCTTTTAATGCTCAATGCCAAGTGAGGCAGCCACTTATACCATTTTTACAAGTCTTTGAAATAACTTGGCCTGGGTTCGAACCCATGACCTCCCGCATCAGAGGCAGACGCTCTAATCACTAGGCCATTGGAGCAGTATATGATGGATCTAATGACTGGAATCAGTTAATAATAATAATAATAATAATAATGAGGAGTTTGTATAGTGCCTAATCTTTAGAAGCTCTAAGCGCTTTACAACATTTGACAACACTTAAAAATCATATATAATGATATGATTACAAAAATAAAAACAAACAGCACGAAATTAGAAAACAGAAAACATGCTGTAAATATTTAAGGTAAGGAAACATTATTAGGTCTTTAACTCTGTTCTTGCAGTTTAAATAGGTGAGTTTAAACAGCGTTCTTGAACGAGATCACTGTGTCTTTGTGTCTAAGTTCAGTGGGCTATTCGTTCCACGTTGCTGGGCCCTGGCATGCAAAAGAATGTTGTCCATATGATTTCATTTTCATAGTGGGAATAATGAGAATACAAGTGTCAGAAGAGGAGCATAAGTATCTTGCTGGTGTGTACACATGGGTGAGGTCAGATAGGTATGTTGGACTGGAGCCTGTCAGTGAAACATAGCACAGAGAACAAATTTTGTGTATAATTCTGGATCATATGGATAGCCAGTGTAGGGTAGAGAGCAGGGGAGAGGCGTGCTCTGATCATGGTACTCTAAGGATGATTCGAGAAGCTGTGTTTTGTACTTTTTAAGTTTCTGAAGTAGATATTGAGACTAACCAGACATAATTGAGTTACAATAGTCCAGTCTTGAAAGTACTAAGGAACACACAAGTGTTTTAGTGGCATCCACTGAAAGATATTTGCGAATGGAGCTGATGCGTCTCAGCTCAAGATATGCAGCCCTGCATATGTTCATGACATGTTGGTGCAATGAGAGAGCACTGTCGAGAGTAACACCTAGGTTTTGTACTGACTGTGTAAATTTAATGTTGGTGTTGCTGATATTTATTGTCTGAGGTAAAGGATGTGAATGAGAAAGTCTTTGTGTTGTAATCAGAATGGCTTCAGTTTTATCATCATTGATCTGCAGCTTGTTACATGTCATCCATGATTTCACATCGGAAATGCATCTCTCTACGCCTTGGATGGTAGCTTCAACTTCTGTTGGGTGGCTAGATTTGTATATTTGGGTGTCATCAGCATACAATTGGTGAGACACTGGATGATGATCTATGACACTTGAGAGTGGCTGAGTGTATAGAATGAAGAGAACAGGTCCAAGAACATACCCCTGTGGAACACCACAATATAGATCAACTGGGCTGGAGTGTTTTCCATTTGCGGACACAATTTGTGTCCTGTTGACCAAGTAGTAAGGCTGTATCGTGAATGCCAAATACATGCTGGAGACGGTGAAGTAATATATCATGATCTATTGTGTCAAATGCTGCAGACAAGTCAAGGAGAGTGAGGACTGTAATCTTTCCGCTATCCAAAGCAGAGAGAAGGTCATTAACTACTTTCAGAAGAGTAGTTTCAATACTGTGGCAAGGGCGATATGAAGACTGTACATTGCTAAAAAGACTGTTTGAATTCAGATGAGATACAAGCTGGGATAGAACAACTTTTTCTAAGATTTTTGACATGAATGGGAGATTAGAAACTGGGCGGTAGTTCTTTAAATCGTTATGGTCGAGTGTTGGTTTCTTCAGCAAAGGTTTTACAATGGCAGTTTTGAAAAATGATGGGAATTCCCCGGATGACAGAGAGGTATTAATAACATCAGTTAGTGAAGGCATATTGGATCTAAGCACTCAAGCAGCAGTGATGTCGAAATTGGATCAAGTTCACATGACTTTGGTGTACTCTTCATCACGATTGTACATACTAAATCCATAGAGACAGGTTCAAATGCTGCTAATGGTTGCTGCTGAAATTCTGTATCGCAACTGTATGGTGACGATGAGTCAACTGAAATTTTGTTGTCAAGCTTATCTCTGATGGTTTGTACTTTGTCATGGAAGAAATATGCAAACAGGTCTGGAAGATCGACTAGAGAGAAGGTAGTTGGAAGTGGTGTACATTTGTTCCTTGACATTAGCTTGTTAGTAATCTCGAATAGCTCTTTGCAGCTGGAACTTTCTGTGATCTTAGTACTGTAATGGGCTGATTTTGCTGCATGGACTACGTTTGTGACATTCTTCTTAGCGGCTTCATAGATTTGCTTATGAATAGTGAGTCTGGTGGAAAGCCAAAGCCTCTCAGCTTTACGGCGGTCTCTTTTAGCAGTGCAAAGCTGGTCCCTAACACTGCTATACCACGGAGAATGCTTTTGAATCGATACTCTGCACTTGGTTGCTGGGGCATGTTTGTCAAGCAATGAACGCAGGCAGTTATCGAGTTGTTCTGCTGTAGGAGGTAAGCTAGTTGTTAGGTTTGCTTGGATGTCATACATTAGTTGGGTTCTGTTTATCATACGGAGGTTTCTCTTAGTAGCAAATAAAGGTGGAGGATTAGGGACTGATATGTTAAGATGGCATATAATGCAGAGGTGATCTGATGCAAGTTTGTGGGACACCAGGGAGGACTGTAGAATATTATCATCCAGTCTATAATGTGACCATGTTTATGGGTGGGTCAGCTAACTGACTGTTTGAAGTTAAAAACGTGAATGGAATCTAGGAGTTTTGATGTGTATTGGTTTCCAGGACAGTCAAAGTGAAAGTTGAAATCTCCAAAAATAATCAGGTTGCCACCTATCGAATTTCCATACTCCAGAAGATTCGGAAACTGCTCCAAAAAGAGGAGGAGGACAGTAGAGGCAGAAAAAATGGACTGACCTTTGTTCCAGTGTGAGTGTGGTTTGGACTAGTTCAAACAATGTGTGGTAGAAATTGAAGGTTGCAGTGTGGTTAAGATGGTTGATCATAGAGTTCCTTGCAATGACAGCAATTCCGCCTCCACGAGAGTGGCGGGAGAATGACTTGATGGAGTAACCGGTGGGTGTTAGATCCGCGCACTTGGGTTCATCACCTGATGTTTTTAGCCACGTTTTGAATAATGCGATGCACAGTGGTATCTCTTGGATAGTTGACACAAAGGTTGACGATTTAATAGGGATCTGAATTAGGTTATCTAAATTAACGACCGAATTTTTAAATTTCTGTGCCAGAAAGGGCGAAAGGGAGATAACTGGAATTCTTCTTCCTGTTCTACGCCAGCCAGCTTTGAAACAACGCTTCTTTCTAATGGTTAAACTATTGTAAGCTGACAATCTCCCCATTTTCAAAGCAGGAATTTTCAACTATCTAAACATATATCTCTCAAATATTCCATCAGTTTCTCCTTGGTTCTCATGTAACTGAAATAATCAGTTACATACATGTCAAAATGATATACATGTATTGGTAAGTACACTATAAAAGTTTAAGCAAAATATCTGTAAGACTTTAACCCACGCATTCTTTCTTTTTTTTATAAATATTGTGTACATGTATAGAAAATTGTATGAAAGATTAGCTAATATTTGTCTAAATGGTTTCTACTGTCTGAAAATAAAATATTACATGTATTATTACACCAAAATCACAAGCACATGGAATGTTTGGGCTTTATGGAAGTGGCTCTATATCCCGACCAATCACAACAACTGGTCAAAATGTTTCTTACAAAATCTGAACACTCTAACAAGAAAACAAGACAAAATAAATTACTACATCAGTGTCTTTGGTACTGTATATTGTTTTTGAAAACCATTCCTCAGAGCAAAGTCAGGGGAAAAACCTTACTTCAGATTTGACATAGCCATGCATAAAAACATGTTCAGTTCAAATTAACTTTTGGTCTCTAATTTTACTAACAAAGATGTAATCAACCAAAACCATTAAAGTATTTTTGTTTATCTCACCTTCTTTTACGTGTGACATTTTTCAAACACCCTGTTGAAATGTTTCAATTTACTGACAAAGTCGTTGCAGAAAAACCCAATGTCATCCAAAATGTCCATGTCACATGATGGAGATATCATATAAGCTATTTTAGTACTGTAACAAATGTTCAACATCCTTTAAGTAAATATTATCCAGCAGCTATTTACAATTTATAGTTACATGAAATGAAGCCATAAAATCTTCTGTGACTTGATTACACAAGTACCTAAGCCTGTTTTGGGTCAATACATATATCTCTATCAAAAATCTTAAATATCACCACATTTGCCACAAATGTCTGACAAACCAGCTCAAAAGTACCAAATTAACAATTGCCAACTTGACATGTCGGTTATTTGGCATAGAATGCCATAATTATCCCATGTATTCATGGATATGTACTTATCAAAACCCAATAATGAATGACAGGCATTTTCGTACTAGACCATCACACCATGTTTTTTTAATATCTATACTGTGTTGTAGTGTGTCAGCACATCAGACCTTTTGAACAAAATTTGTGTTGTCCTGGCTTGAATAAAACAAAAACAAATATCATCAACCAAGAGTATTGGATCAATTGTTGCTTTGGGTTTTAATGCCATATTTTCAGTGCATGATAGGATACATTGGGGCAAGTCTAACTGGTGGAGGAAGAACCAGGAAACCCACAGGAAGCTACTGACAAGCTTTTTCACATACCCACACTGACTGAACCAGAGACACAAACCCATGCAGACAAAGGTAAGATGGCAGTGGTCAATAAAGGTGAGCATTTACATCATGGCTCAGAGTATTCCTATTCAGTGGCCTAATCTCACGGTACAGCGTATCAGTAATAATGACCAGCCATGCGACAGGTGAGATGGCAGTGATCTGTAAAGGTGGGCATTTGGACCACTCGGCCACACATGGCGCGGGTAAGACAGTAGGAGGACCAAATCAAATAAAACTTTACTGGAAAAGCCTGAAAATTGTTATATATTTTCAACATAGTAAATCTGCTTGTTGGCAAGTAAGAATTAAATTTTGCAAATATATAGCAGCCATATTAATTTTTAGGAAAAAATGTCCAGCAACAACCATTAGAACTGCATACCAGTAATCAATTACACACACACACACACACACACACACACACTCATGCATGCACAAATGTTTACCAACCAGTTCCATCATATACATGTATACACACTCACAACATACACAACAGAAAACCTGCTATAATGAACATCATTATAATATGAATTTTGACATAACACATTTACATCATGGCTCACAGTCATTGTCATAGTCAGTGACCTACCTATTCAAGGGATATCCCATGGCATCAGTAATAATGACCAACAGAACTAAAACATTAAAACAAGAAATTTATTGACTAAGACTTGCATGCAGCTGATTGATATTTTGGTCAAATAGTGACACAAGAAAATATTTTCTACAGTTCAATTAAACCTCAACTTACGATCTTGACACTTGTTTGTAACAACTGGCTCTTTGCATATGCAAAAAACCATTTCACTGATCATAAATAATACTTACTAACAATTTTTTTACATGGAAGCAAACATTAACAGGTGTTAGGATAAATTCTATTTAAAAAAATTTTTAAAATTTCCTTCAAAAAAACAATATTACCAAACATCATATGCAACAATATCTGTAACATCATAAACAAAAGAAAATTCAGTGTTGAGGCCGATTTCTGTTCCTAAAATTACAACCAATATCTTTCAGTAAAAATCAGGTGTTAAGTGATTAGGTTTACATTCTAAATCTATTTTATTGTCAGAATCTAAATTAAGGTTTTGGTCTCAACAAAGACTTGAGCAATTTTAATAGTTATATCTCAATAACAGGACAATCCCAATTGGGAGACAAAGCATTTCAGAACCTGTCATCATATGTTCTTCTGGCTCAAAGGGAAGACAATATATAACCTAAAAGAACAGTTTTACATTCTTATAAACAGAAAATGAAATACAACAAGATGAATAAAAATAAGTAATTCTGTGTACAGCAATGCTTATGGCTGAAACTTACACAGGACAAAGATCTATTTTTCATCTACCTATGTACATTTACTGCCATTTCAGGGCCTTGAGTGGCCGAGTGGTCTAAGGCACTTGCCTTCACTGATCACTGACATTTCCCCTCTGTCCGCATGGGTTCAAGTCATGGGCTCAGCCAATGTGAGTATGTGAGAAAGCTTGCCAGTAGCTTCCCATGGGTGGGTTGGTTGTTGTTGTTATAGGGCTCAATGCCATTTTTCAGCACAAGATAGGCTATACATGGCTGCCAGTAAAAATGATGGAGGAAGAACCATGGAAAACCTCAGAAAGAACCACAGACCAACATGAAGCTCAGGCAAGTTTTCTCACGTACCCACACTGGCCGAGCCTGAGACTCAAACCCACGCAGACAGAGGTGAGATGGCAGTGATCCGTAAAGGTTAGCACTTTAGACCACTCTGCTACTCTGGGCCACTCTGTGGGTTGGTAGTTATTCCCAGGGTTTTCATGGGTTCTTCTTCGACTACATATACTAGCCTCTATGTTATAGACTATCGCCTTCTGAAAATTTGCCCTAAACTCCGCAAAGTCACAAAAAAGTGGCTTCTTGAATTTTATTTTCACTTTATCTCAAAGTAATATAAACCAACAAATGAACTAACATGATGAGAGGCAGAGTTTTCAACTTCTCTCTGACCAGCATTTATTTATCCACTTGATACACAGAAAATTAAACTCCATGTGACAATAACACAGAAAATAACACAGAAAATACGCATAAATATATCCTACTGTACAATGAAATGCACACCATGTGCTCAGTCCTTGAGCAACAATGGCACCACATAATGTCAACAATAGCACATGGGTTGTGTATGTTGGCATGGTTGTATAATAACACAACTTTGAATTGCTTTCATCCTGTTGCAATAGTACCTACTGTGTGCTGTAGTCAAACCCTGCCTACAGTGGTTGTTACAACAGAAATTTAAAGTTAGATAGTGATTATCAAAAATGTTATACAACACTTACTTAAAAAGAATTCAAAAGAGGATGCAAATTTCACATCACATCTTGGAAAAGTTGTCATTCATACTGCACAAAAGATGGCATCTGACTAAGAATGTCACCATCTTACCATAACAATCATAGACCAGCAATTAACTGGGCAAGTTTAATAAATGACAAAAATAAACAAAAAAATTAAATTTTGTGCAGTTTTGGATGTTCATAGAATTTTGTTTATTATTTTCAGACAATAAAAAATAAACTTGCACCATGATTAAACACTACTCCCTAATTAATTGGCACCTGGATGCCTCATAAATCTATTCAAAATATGACAAGATAAACTACATCCTATCTTTAAAAGTTGGCAATAAAGACAAACAAATGAATGATGACAAAGCAAACCTCTGTTTTGCAAAAGTCCAATCAAATAGAAAAACCACAAACTGCACATGTTCTATTTAAAATGTCAAATTATACATGCACAGCCTCCAGCTTTACTCCAATATTGCCATCATCCTTCACAAATGTTTGGATGAAGGGGCAATTTTCATTGGCACATTGATCTGTGGATTATGGATGAATCCTACTGTCCCCAAGGAGGAATAATTGTTCAGTGGGTCTTCAATTTTTTTGTTTGTACCAACCATGAAATCCAAAAAATTTGAGGACCATGAGCCTTAGTGAAAATGTGAAAATCATAAACATTAGTGAAAACTGGAACAGTGAACTTGAGTGAAAATTGGGACACCCTCAACACTACCAAAATGTGAACATCATACACATTCATGAAAACTGGAACAGTGAACATACCTTTACATTTTTTTTAGTCATATCGCTATGATGTTTGCAGTGTCGCAGTTTACAGTATGTCTTGCACCACTGGGCATCATGCCACAGACATGTAGCATCATCCCACCTAGTCACATTATCCTGACACCAGGCCGACCAGTCCTAACACTAACCTCTTAATGCTGAGTGCCTAGCGAGGCAGCTGTTAGCACCATTTTTTGAAGTCTTTGGTATGACTCAGCCAGGGTTTGAACCAGCAGCCTCTTGCATCCGAGGCAGACACTCTAACCACTAGGCCACAGGAGCAGTCCACAATAATATTTAAATAAAACCAAGATCTTAATATTTAATTTAACAACCAGTAGCACTATCTGCAACTGTCAAAAATACACTACTGGAATTTCTACTCCCTTCCAGGGGCCCCGAGTGGTCTAAATCGCTCACCGTTGCTGATCACTGCCATCTCACTTCTGTCTGTGTGGGTTCGAGTCTCAGGCTCAGCCAATGTGGGTACATGAGAAAGCTTGCCTGTAGCTTCTCATGGGTCGGTGGTTCTTTCAGGGGTTTTCCTGGGTTCTTCATCCACCATTTATACTGGCCGCCATGTATAACCTATCTTGTGCTGAAAAATAGTGTTAAACCCTACAACAACTACAACTACTCCCTTCTGCATTTTATTACTATTGCACTCAAAACAAACTTTTCTCTTGACAAAGACTTTACAAAATATGCATAACAATGGTGATGTATTTCATACAGTTTGGACATATAAAGTACTATATATATTCGCTTGTGAGTCTAACTGCAACCTGCACAGACCCAGATCTGCCATCACATAAGATCTGGGTCTATGCAGTTTGATAGGAGTAATCAGCAGAACAAACAAGACAGACCCAGATCTGCAGGCACATTATAATACACAAGATTAGGATCATCTGCAGTTTAATTTTTGGTAAGTATATACAGTAGTTTTCTGTTGCAAATATATGTTCTACTATGTAATATAATGGATCTCAGTTTGAAACAAGAAATATAAAAATCATAACCATTTTTGACCTATACACAAAGCCAAGGTGATGGATGGACAGATGAAAGAATGGAAGAACAGAGCTAATACTATATGCCTCTTTCACAACTGTTCCAGGGCAAAGAAATATGAACAATCTAAAAAATATAAAATACATCACATGTATCCCTAATTTAAATAGACTTACCTCTAAAATCACAACCTATAACTTTTGACGAATTAAAAAGCTTTCCTAATCCTTTCAATAGAATCAATCAACTCCATGCAACCACCTGGATACAAGATAAAAACAAAACAGCCTAAAAGCTTGTCCATGAAAAAATACATGTATACACAATTCCCTTGCAAGGCTCATATGTAACTTTTTCTCCTTATTTAGTAATTAGGACGCTGAAACCAACTTGCAGAAAACAACAAACACTGGTAAAGCATTTCTTGGATTTAATTCACGTTTCATGTACACGAACAACTGCTTCATACGGAGAAAACTGACTGGCATCAATGTAGACAAAACAATGTACATCATTTTTAAAAGAATTCCTGGAATAAATGACCTTTACTTTCACATTCCATGCTAATAAGGACCATGAATAGAATCCTTGATCACATAGGAGTCAAACTTTTTGACATTATAGAAAGTCCTTATGTTGGTGTTGTGCTAAGCTTATCTCAAATCATGATGAACTCTACCATATATTTTCCCATTCAGGTCCACATTTTCACTGCCAATGATATCATTAGGAAACCCCCTGTTCAAGTCTTTACCATCATATCCACAGGCCAGGCATCAACAGAATTCTGAATGGATTTAAAACAAGCCAGCCTTGTGTAATGACAAAAAAAATCCCAACTATTTTGGGCCACTTTGTCAAAACCTTAAGAGAACTTAATTTGTGGATGGTTAGGTAGATAATTTGTCAGTATGACCAGGACAGCAAGATATTTTTACCTGGCTACATCAGGCAGGTGAATGGAACACTACATGATGAACCAGCTCAACCCTTTCACTTGCTCTCAAACAGTACCTGGCTGGAAGCAATGCACTGCATCATAATGTACTGCAATGTCAAGATAGAGAGAGAGAGAGAGATGTCAAAACTTGACTACAACAAGCATTATATCTAAAAAAGAGGAGCCTTGGGCAAAGTCTACATTCATTTAAATCAATATCAGGAAGATAATGAAGCTAGGGTTTTATATTTTTCTGTATGTCAATTATGAACAAGTGAAACATGAATTCCAGAGTAAATACATTTCAAGGGATGGTGAAAAAATACAAGACTGACAGTGATGGCCTTTTTTTCTTGTCTTTACTCCTTGAAAAACCAGGCAAGAAAGGAATAAAAGAATTAGGTACCTAAAATATAGAGCTTAAACATTCAATCAGGTATAAATTCAATTGTCACCTTGTCAGTCAGTTTCATGTACATAACAGGCATGGCTAGGGTGTACTCATAAATAAAATTCATAAACCTTAAGGGCAAGCATTTGATGAAACCACACGTGTAGATCTATATGCCCCATGATGTACTGTGGGACATGTACCTTCTTTCAGTGTGCTGCAGAACCATAGTTACATTTTACACTGAATATATACAATATTTAAATAAATAAAAAATGGCTTTTATTCCTTTTGAAAATGACATTTGTTTGCACACAAAAAAATTTTCTCAGTTGTTTCTCAATTTTTTTTGCATTTTTTGGAAAGTTTGCAACATTGTAATAATAATCAGAATCAAACAATTCAAAGCAAATCAAACAAGAAACAGGAAATTTGTTTACAAAAACACAAATGCTTTTCTCCATCTTCTGCAATATACGACTTCCTGAACCTATTGGTTACATCAAAACAAGGCATTACCTTTCCATAGTTTCTCTTTTTTTATATACAAGAAAATGGAGACTTGAAACAAACAAAATGTTTAATACATGCCTTGTAAGAAAAGAAACAAAAAAGTACATCAATGTTTTGCAATCTCTCAATTCATGTCCATTTTCAATCATTACAAGTATTCCACTGTGTCAGTATGTGCTTCAAATTAAACAAGACACCCTCAAAGGGACTACAGACTAAAATTAATTTCCAAAAATTCAAGATAAGACCATTGAAACCATCTCTCATATTCTTCCGAGACAATAAGTTTCAAATTTGCTGCTGTGGTGGACATATTGGATGTCAGACTGGCATATTTTCATGTAGGACCACATAGACATTAAATGAAATCTTTTGGTAAAAATCCCATGTTAACATGGCCATCCATTCACAAAAGTAGTGTGGGCATGATTTCAAAACTGCATCATGAGAGCCATATTTTATGTGCAACTGGCATGATTTTCATTTAGGACCAAAATATCCATAGAAGCATACTGATGAAAACCCATGTTGCTATAGACATCCATTTGGAAGTAGTAGAGATAACTATTTTTAAGATGGCAACCATGGTGGCCACAATGAAGCCATTTCGTCCAATTAGTACAAACTAGATACCATAAGAACTCTTCCGATAAAACTACATATCAAAATGACTTTCCATTTAAAAGGAGTATCACTAACAAGATCACGGTGGCCATATTGGACATCAAATCAGTACCAATTTAATTTAGGCTCAACAAGACATCACAAGAGATTTTGAAAATCCAATACCGATAGGACTTTCCATTTTGTAAGAGCAATAATAAGAAGATGTTCAAAATTGACTGTCAAGGTGGCATACTGGACATCAGATTTGTATCATTTCTATACAGGACCAACTTGATATCAAAAGAAATCTTTTGGGGAAAACATGATATCAATACGACCAGCCATCCAAGTAGCAATTAACAGGATTTTCAAGATGGCCATTGTGGTGGCTATATTGATGGTTAGATTGACACCAATTTCACATATCACCAAAATGACATCATAATAAGTCTTTCAATGAAAACTTCATGTTGAAATGATAGTTCAATCAGCAGTAGTGATAAGATTTTCAAGACGGCCACTGTGGTGGCCATATTGGATGTGCAAGCATCAACATTTTCATTTAGGACCTACAGGACTGAATAAGAAATCTCCTGGTGAAAACACCATGTTAACATGACTATTCAATCAAAAGGAGTAGTGATAATATTTTCAAGATGGCTGCTGTGGTAGCCATATTGGATCTCATATCAGCACCATTTTCATTTACATGTATTGCTTCCATTCTATACAGAGCTGCAAGACACTATACTTGGAATGGCAGATCCTATAAAGTTTATTACTTTTATAAAGCATGATTTATTAATTACCTGGAAAATGATGATAACGAATCACATAATAATGAAATTTCCTTATCAACAGCACCAATGACAAAGACAACTGAAATTTTCTTTCCCTAAAGTTATAGGAGCACTGTTTGCCAACAACTGATATCACAGCACACCTGCTGAGCCACTAGATTGCTTGGCACAAACTCAAAGAGTTTATAACGGCCATGAAAAAGAATGCTCAGAATGGTCAGTCAGACTTATCTGACATAGCTCTTGATTACTCCAATAGTACTGTATATATCAACCTTACCTAACAAATCCCTAACTCTTTATGAACAATACCTAGCACATCCCTAACACTTTATGAACAATACCTAGCACATCCCTAACACTTTATGAACAATACCTAGCACATCCCTAACACTTTATGAACAACACCTAGCACATCCCTAACACTTTATGAACAATACCTAGCACATCCCTAACACTTTATGAACAATACCTAGCACATCCCTAACACTTTATGAACAATACCTAGCACATCCCTAACACTTTATGAACAACCAATAGCCTGCCACAAGCTGTTGCCTGGATTGAGCAATTTCACAATGAAACAAAACACAGATTAGCTTGTGGGAGTAAAAACTAACAAGGTCCCATAAAGTAGGCTAAAATATACATAGTAACATCCTGCTTAAAATATTCAACAAATTTTGGTTGGATTTAGCTGAAACCCTGAAAGTAAGCTGTACCTTTCTTATGTTTAAGCAACAAATACAGAAAAGAACTATTTTTAAGACAATGACTTGGATATATAAACATTACAAACATAAATTATGAAATGGTTTGGAATCATTACAGAACAATTATTTATTGAATATAATTTATAAAAATTAAATATATTTATTTTATCTTTGCTACTTTTAACTCTGTTTTGCTGAAAGGGTTGAATGTAATTAAAGACCTTTTCACAATCTGAAACAATAATTTCATAAATTATTTTGGGGGGGGGGTATTATTGTATTTTCATTTCACTTGATGGAATTTCCAAAATCCTAAAGATGCAAGGTAGCATCTGTGAAACAGACAATGTAATAACTGAGCATTTGATGGAGGTCCTCTTCTGTGTACCATACAAACTCGTTGATACTGTAAATCTAGTTCAACTGCAAACAAGAGTCTGATCTGCCATTGCATGATCAGGGTCTATGTTATTTTACTGTATACTCATAATAATATGCATAGACTCAGATCTGCCAGTGCATTACGCAAAAGCAGATGTGGGTCTATAAAATTAACAGTTGGTTCTGACTTGTAAGCAAATATATACAGCATTTTTCATTGTGTAAGTGGTACAATTGTCAATTGTTTTGCAATTTTTTTTTTCATTTACAGCAAATGCAGTAACAAGTAAAAATATGGGGTAAACATCATCTGTTTCCCATGTCAACAAATCATCCTTCTGTGTGTATATGTATTTAAACATTACAATGCATCTCCTTTTAAAAAAATCTTCATTTACATAGTTCGAATAAACCCTTCAAATGAACACATTATATACACTTTGCACATTATGTAATATCTGAACAAAGTAAATTTAAATGCATTTACATGGAGATGATGTGCATGTCATTTATATGGGACTAGCTTCTTTAGCCATGTTTCTACAATAGTGACAACTGGCTTGTTTTACGTTTAATGCCATTCTTCTGCACATGATAGGCTATACATGGTGGTCACTACATCTGTCAGAGGAAGAACCCAGAAAAATCCAGGGAAGAATCACATACCCCTTGACAACGACTGACTTAATTACTTTTGCAATAGTAAATCTAAACTATAAAATTTGACAGCCGTTATGCAGTAGGGACAGATTTTCCTATGCAAATAAGGGTGGGGCAGGTTACCAAATGAACAGTAGAATAATAATCGTAAATTCCATTTCTTCCTTACAAGTTAAACAGTCCAGTCTCCTATTTTATTTGCATTCCTACTGCTCTGTACGACTTTGGAAAAAGGAAGTTGTGGAGATCGAAAACTGAGTCTTGTGTACTAAATTTTTAATTTTATACCCCATTCTGGCAACTGACTGCAAAATCAGCAACTGAAGACCTCAGACAATAGTTGCATATACAAAGAGCTCTGTTAGCACTGCTATTCCATATAAGCCTTTTCTAGCACACCATAACATGGTTATGGATGTCAACCCAGGGAGGCAGGATTACAAAGGATCAATATGGATACAAGTTATGTTTGTTTATAATTATGTCAAGGACCTATGACAAAATCTAACAGGTTTACCACAGCTCAAAAGCTCGATGTATGTAGTAGTGTTGCATGATACCTCGTACAATAGTGGCTATATGGTAACAACTAAAGGTAAAAGTTAAGAAAATGTACAGACACTTCCAAAGTAAATGTGTAGAAAGTAAAATATACAACATCAAGATGTTAAGCTCAAATGTCAAAAAGAAAATAATATGCTTGTTTCATTCTTTGCCAATAAAAATTAATAACTGCATGTAAGCTGAAGTTATCAGATGTCCTGTCTTAATTAACTAATCCTGTCAAGTATAAAGTTGTCAATGGGTACCCAGGTACCTGCCAGTTCATAATTACCCAAGTAATAAAATTAGCTAAAGGGTACCTGTTTTGTCCATGTAAATAAAAACAAAAAAAAAAACAAACAGGTTTCCCAAGTTCAGATCAAAGATTGTATCTTGCAAGGAATGAACAAGACAGAATAACGAGTAGTTTGAGGCTCGTGTCATGTGACATAGATCCATCGTAGACCTGTCTACTAATGTTATCTTTTCAACATGTGCAACCATTAGGTTTTGTACGCCTAACAATTCCTTATTTACAATAACTGTACATGACACGTTTCCATGAAAACAGATGGGTTTCTTGAATTTAAAACCATGTGTTACAGATTCATTATAGTTTGATACATACTTAAATAACAGACCAGTCTATATTGAAAAAAATATGGTGCCAAATATTAAGTGAAACAGGCTTTATCTATGTGACTTGATGATGTTATTAACTAAAATATGTTCGAGATGAGTGATTCTTTTAAACTGAAGAACATGTTGCATCAGGAAAAGGACAAATTAATAGCACTTTACAAATTTTGAAAGAGGAATTCACCAGTGATGTAATACAGCATTCAGAATTTGTGGACTTGACTTTATGACCTTTCAGCAAAAGTTAAACATGTGATGTAGACTAGTTAAAGTGAATGTTATCAATAAATAATTTATCATTTGGTTTTGTATTTGTATTCTCGTACTAATCCATATGGATTTAGCCAATTTGTGACAAGAATTTTTTTTAACTTACTTCAGATCCAGGTAAGTAACAAAACCAAATGTACATTTTTCATATGATTTTCTGTAATTATGGCATGTAATATATAGATTACTCTTCTTATGCACTTTTTTGCCACTCTTATTAGTAATAGCAATAGTAATAATTATGCTTATACCTCTCGGGGGGTTGATATGTATGAACTTAAAACAAAGCAGTTCAGGTTCACATTTCATATAATTTCTGTTTGATTGGGTACCCAGGTAACTGATCATTAGGATCAAGGGTAAACGGTGATTTTTAAAAAAATGTTGACATCTTTAATCATGTTGTGATGATGCTTTGGAATAGTCATCATGACAATGATCTGGACATTCACTATGAATACTAGCAACCCTACTGTGTCTGCATTTTATCCAAATTCCTGTTACGAGATTCATTTATAATATGGTTTATTGATTTTTGCAGTCACTCTTACCACAGCAAACCTTGTCAACAAAGCAACATCAACATCAACCACTAAAGGCAATTACATACATTAGTTACTAAGTTGCATTACACATTTTCTTTAAAACTATTTGTATGAAACCTCAACAGTTCTTTAGGATGGACAAATGTACCTCCTATTAGGTGACCCTGCAGCTTTACTTATTAATTCATATTGCAAGGCATAACTCTTAGCATAATTATAGTGAATGCCATCTATACAAGACACTGCTGGGACCATATACTTCTACAGTATACTGTATGGACAGGTGTCCTCAATATAGCGACGACATGTGTTGTTGTTATGGGTTTAATGCCATTTTTCAGCACACGATAGGCAATACATGGCAGCCAGTATAACTGGTGGTGGAAGAACCCAAGAAAACCCCAGAAAGAACCACTAAACCATGGGAAGCTACCGGCAAGCTCTTTCACATACACTGGCCGAGCCCTCGACTCAAACCCACACAGACAAAAATGAGATGCCAGTGATCTGTAAAGATAAGCGCCTTTGACCACTTGGCCACCCTGAGGCCCATGATCACATATGTAAATAACTGCTATATACTTTCTTTTAAGTCACATCAAACTGCAAAAAACATAGAACCTGATGTCTTATCACATAATGTACCAGCAGATCAGGCTCAATGTTGTTTGTTCTATTGATTAGTCTTAACAAACTGCAGACCTTGATCTGCTAGCACTTTATTTTGTCTGTTCAACAGATTAGTCCTAACAAACAGCATAAGACCAGATCTGCCCACACAATATCTATGGGATGGCACACAGGGCATATTCTACATCGCTAAGTCATAAAATGACACGTTAGGTTTGTTCTATATCCCTAAGCCCATTGGATGATGCACTTTGCTTTTTCTACATCACTAGCCCATTGGATGGCACATTAGAAACCAAAGAATAATGCAATGGGTCTATTCTACTTCATGGAGTCCTTAAGATGGCATGTTAGGCTTATTCTAAATAGGTAAGCCCACAGAATGGTACACTAGGCATAGTCTAAATTTCTGAGCCTACAGAAGGACACACTGGGCCTATGCTAAATCCATGAGCCCACAGGATGGCATCTTTGGTCTATCCTACATTCATGAACCCACAGGAGGGCATACTGATCCAATTCTAAATTCCTGAGCCCATAGGAAACACACAAGGTCTATTCTAAATCCCTGAGTCCACAGGATAGCACCTTGGGCCTATACTACATTACTGAAATCATGTGATGTCACAACAGGCCAAATCTAAATCCCTGAGCCTACAGGATGGCACACTAGGCCAATTCTAAAACTATGAGCCCACAGGATGGCCCACTTGGCCTATTTGAAATCCCTGAGCGCATTGGGCTTATTCTACATCTCAAAGCCTATAGTCTGGCACAGTAAAGCCCACAGAATGGCACATTGAATCTATTATAAATCCCTGAGCCCACTGAATGACATATTGAGCATATTCTGAATCACAGAATTTGCACCAACCTGCATGGGGTGGGGATGGATTTAGATTATTAGGACTGTTTTTCCCGATATAAAGCCTACATGTTGTTGTTGTTATAGGGTTTAACACCATTTTTCAGTACAAGATAGGCTATACATGGTGGCCAGCATAAATGGTGGAGGAAGAACCCAGGAAAACCCCTGAAAGAACCACCGACACAAGAGAAGCTACTAGCAAGCTTTCTCACGTACCCACATTAGCTGAGCCCAAGACTCAAACCCATGCAGAGGTGAGATGGCAGTGATCCGTAACGGTGAGCACTTTAGACACTCGGCCACTCGGGTTCCACAGCCTACATGTGTACATGAATTTTGACAAGAAAATTATATTTTTTCAATAGTTAAACAGCAAGATTTTTTTATTTCTTTAAATTGGTTGAAATTCTGCTTCACTGAATATTCATGCAAAGGCTACCATTCAGAATATTCAATCTACATGTACAACACTTTAAAATAAGGGAAACAATCTATCAAACTACAGGATCCGAATTCTAACTCATCCACTGATGTCAAGACCTATGCCAAAGAACACAGCTCTTCTCAAGTGCCTACAATTTTAATTGCTCATAAAGAAAAAGGTCAATTTGATAAGCTGCAGACTCAGTGAGCATGTGAAAATAACCTGACTGCAAAAAACATTCATTAACAAGTGGCCAGGTGGTCTAAAGTGTAAACCATTTCAGATTACTGCCATCTCACCTCTGGATGGGTTCAAGTCTCAGGCTCAGCTAATGTGGGTACATGAGAAAGCTTGCCAGTAGCTTCTTGTGGATCAGTAGTTCTTCCTGGGGTTATCTGGGTTTCTCCTCCATCAGTTATACTAGCTCCCATGTATAGCTTATCCTGTGCTGAAAAATGGCATTAAACCCCATAGCAACAACACCAAAGTAATGAGTGGCTTCCACCTTTAATCAGCCTTCTCAATAACTTTTAGAGTAGCAGGCAAAATTCAG
>JAECUM010021892.1:0-11388 GCA_016617855.1 Megalonaias nervosa | reverse complement strand
GAAGGTAGAAAAATAAACGTCTCCACCATTTTTTGGATCTCAGCTGAATCATATAGTAACCTAGCATCTGGTCGCAAATATCCACCCCCCTCATATGCATTTGATAATCCTGAAGAATTCTGGCAACTTGCACAGGTTATTTCTGACCATCAGCATTTCTACGATCGACGGAACCAGTGGTTGTTGGATCATGGACGTTGGACAGCACTAAGACAGGTTTTGTGTCCATCCATATACAATATGACAGTTATCTTTCTGTGCAACACGAAACTCATGTTTTTGCAGTTTGATGTGTTTCGGCAAAAGTTCTGCAGGAAGACCTTCACAATTGGATCGAACTGTTCCACGTGCATTTATACCTCTCATATGCAGCTCAGTAAATAAGGAGGGGCTTGTATAAAAATTGTCCATATATACCCTGATGTTCTTGTGTTGTAGGTGCCCCAATAAATCAGTGACCACTGTGTGTGAGTCCCTTTCCAGTATTGTACTCCTCCTTTCCTGTGTACACCTGAAATCTGTGCATATAACCAATGGTGCTTTCACAAAGAGACCAAACCTTGATTCCCCACTTTATGTAAATATTGCCTGAATGAAAGTCTCCCTTTGTATTTCACCATACTTTCATCAATAGTCAAATCTCCATTGGGCATATACAGGGACATAAACTTCACATTCAAATAATTTATTATCCAACGTACTTTCTGGAGCCTGTCAGGTTTTGGTGGTGGTGCAGCTTCATTATTCTGCAGGTGCAGGTAACGCCATATCTGATTGAAATGATCCCGGGACATGATAGTATTAAAATTGGTCTTGAACAACCTTTTCTTTTGTCTCCAATAGTCATTCCTAGACGGAAGACGTAAAACACCCATGCACAAACATAAACCGAAAAACGCCTTCATTGTCGGAACATCAACTGGCGTCAATTTTGCTGCAAAAGGTGGAGGTGGGTTCTTTCTGCGCTCTTGTTCCGCATAAATGTTGGTTTCTGTGACGAGATGTTGCCAAATTCTTCATCCCAAATTAATTCAAAATAGTGGCATGCCAATGTTTCTGCTGGGTGTTGAATTACTGACCCTCTGATCTCGGTATACGGACGAACATTACGAGAAGTAAAATTTTCAGTTGTCCAATTAGCTTGAAAGCCCTCGAAGTCATTATCATCGTCGTTGTCCGAGTAAAAAAAAACAACAGCTAACCAGTTAACATCCGCTGGACCTACTTCAAGCAAATCAGCATCACGATCACTGCCGCCTAAAACATCAACTTCACCAACAAAATTGTCAATATTTTCATCAGAATCGGCCTCCAAGTCGCTGCCATCACTCGCCTTGTGAAATGCGTCCGCCATATTGAACTTCACACGCTAAACCTTGCTTTTAAAATTAAATTTTCAAAGATTTTTTAAAATTTTGAACCTCATGGTCACTCGATGACTAAGCACTTGTGTACCTTCTACCTTTACTTCCTTCTTTTCAAATGAGTACACGTAAAATAATGACGTACATGGTTTAATCCACCCTTCCATAGAATGCTTTGAACATAAGACTGGAGTCATATCCCACTGTCAAAGGGTAAGTATGACTGGAGTCGTATCCCACTGCCAAAGGGTTAAGAAATCATTAAAAATTTACCACATTGAACAACATTAAAATCATGAAGCTGCCCTGGAATAGAACATTGTATTATGTAATTTATTTATTCGTCTTTGAAATGGTTATTCCAGGATGTCAACCAAAGCCTCTACCACAGAGACAAAATTCATTTTCAGTAAAAAAGAACCTCTCAACTACTGAGAAATATTAACATGCATGCCCCAATTTTCATGCACTATAATGAAGAGTACTGTCTCTACTGTGGAGAAACTGGGCATGTGACACAGGTATGCCATCATGGCAAACAGATTGAGTGCTTCAGATGCCATAAATTTGGACACAAACAAAGACTCGGTCAATCAATTTATTATACATAGTAGGAACCTGGCAAAGAGGAAAATGCCAGTGCTTCATTTATAACAAATCTAAATGAAAATAGTGAGACTCTTGACTATAACTATTCCATTGACACTATTGTAAATGCAAAAGTTATGGATTTTCATGGTCTGTATTTGACTTTGAAGGCGCTAATATATATGAACATTTAAATATTGAAATAGAATGTCATAATGTTAAAAGTAGTATGGAGACAATCTCAGTGAGTGCCCCATTGAATGATGACATACATATAATTGATATGAAACTAAATACAAAATGTTTTAACATAGGTCAATTAAATGTACAAGGTATAGTGGAAAAAAATAGACCATAATTAAGTTAATGTTGTCTTCCAAGGAAAATTATATACATGTTTTAGGACTCACTGAAACCAAATTAAATGCTAACCACAATGATAATCTATTTCACTGTCAAGGTTACAATAAACCATTATGCAGGAACATGGGGGGGGGGGCCTTGTTGTATACATTAGGGAAGATGTAAATGCAAAAAGGTGACTTGACTTTCAGTCACATGAAATTGAGAGTATCTAGGTTGAAATTTCTTAAAGAATACAAAATCATTCCCACTTCATTCCATTTATAGACCACCTGCCTCCAAAGCAATTTTGAATAACAAATTTTTGAAACGAGGAAAATGTTGTTGCACGGGAGAAAGAAACATATATACTTGGCAATATAAATAAAGACCTTCTCACAACTCAAGTAAGGAACAACTGGATGGAATTTATTTAATCATTAGGCCTTAGTCCAGCCAGTAAATGAGCCCACAAGGGTAACAGAAAAATCAAGCACTCATATTGATCACATTTATACCAACCTACCAGACAATGTGGGTTATGTTAATGTACCGAATGTTGGTCTTAATGAACTCTATCCTACTTTTTTGAAAAGAAAGATTAAATGCAAGAGAAATAATAAAAATATACACACAACTATCACTTACATATCGTTCAAAAATTTTAATGACTAACAATTTCTTAATGACCTATATAAAGATAAATGGAATATGATCCAAAGTTTGGACAACATAGATGAAGCTCTGAGGGTTATGGACTTAGTTAATTATGGATGAAGTCTCTAAGCATGCACCACTGAAAGTACATCAAGTAAAGAATGAAATCCAACCTAGTTGGCTTACTACTAAAATCCCAGATGCTATGAAAACACGATACCAATTCTAGGCTATGGGAAATCATGCACAATATAAAGTACGGAGAAATAAAATAACATGTACGAATAAAAAACTTTAAAAAAGTTATTATCAATCATTGCTTGAAAACAAAAAGAGCAACACAAATTCCATTTGGAAAGTCTTCAGTGAACTCACTGGAGGAACACACAAACATCAGACAAATAATAATTCATTCATTTCACCTAAATGACAACATAGTCACTGTCGACACTGACATTTCAAATATTTTCAATAATTTTTTCAACAACATTACCACAAGGTTAAAAGAAACAGTGGTAGAAAACAACTTCTCTAAGTAGGTATGTTTCTCTATCCCACCTGTATCATAAAACTTTGTTAAAAAATGTAGCAGTGACATTGATACCAAGAAAGCTAAAGGACTTGATCAGATTGGTCCATGACTCATTAAATCTTCTGCCTGTACTACTTTAGATAGCATAACATTCATAATCAATTTAAGTATTGCAACCTCATGTCCCCTAAATATGGAAAATTGCAAACCTAACTCCTTTTCACAAATCTTGTTCTAAGGAATATGCTGATAACAAGCGGCCAATCTCAGTACAACCAGACTTGTCTTAATTTTGATTGAAAAATAACTCCATGACTCATTCATGTCTAATTTAACCAAACCCTTGCTGTTACACCCTAATCAATCAGGCATTAGACAGAAACATTCATGTGAGACTGCCTTGATCTCCCTAACTGATCAATGGCTTCAATTACTTGACCAAGGTAGAATAATAGGATCTGTATTTGTAGATTTCAGGAAAGCTTTTGACATGGTGGATCATGAAATCATTTTGAATAAACTGAAAATTAACCAATGTAATGAAAACACGGATGGTTCACTTCATACTTAAGTGAGAGAACAGAACATGTCTATATAGTTAATAATGTTCGGTCTGAACCTGAAACAATTAGATATGGAGTCCCACAAGGCTCAATTCTAGGTCCATTACTATTTATTTTATTTATTAATGAATACCAATTTTACTAAGGGATTTAATATCATCTTCAGATCCCTATGCAGATGACACAGCATTGTCAAACTTCCAAAACACAAAGCGTGAACTCGAAATTTCTTTAGAAAATGCCCTGAACAAACTGGACAACTGGTGCACATGCAATGGCATGGTGGTAAATGCTGGTAAAACTAAAATATTACTTATCACAACACGGCAAAAAAGGACAAGTCTTGATAGTGATGGACTATGTCTGACATGGAAGGATACAAATTTCCAAATGGTCTGTTATGATAGACTACTCAGAGTTTTGGAATATAATAACCTATCATGGACTGAACATATCAAACACATCAGTAAACAAAGTCAATTAAAATTTATGGCTTCTCATTAGTATAAGACATTTTCTCCCAGAAAGGCACAGAAATTTGTTATATAACAGTTACATACAACCCTATTTATACTAGTTTAATACAGTATGAGGTAATTCGAATGATAAAAAGCTGGTACATCATCAAAAAATAGCATTTGTGTTAATATCAGTCAAGAAAGAAATCAAGGAAAGTTTAGCTGGTAAGTTAAAAATAATACCTATTGCAGACCGAATAAGTTTGAGAAATGCCAAATTAATGTACATGATATCCAATAATAGTGCTCCTGAATATTTACAATCACTACTCCAGTATAGGCTACCTGGCAAAACTCCCCACCCGTGATCCATGTCTACCAAACAGTATAAAATTCCAAAACTAAATAAGGAATTATTTTAAATAAATTTCCAATACTCTGGAACTTTGCTCTGGAATATTATTCCAGTTGAGATTAAAATTACCCACTATATTTCCTTCTTCCAAACCCAATATATCCAGTGTCTTCAGAGATGCAGCTAAAACAAATAAATTCCTTTATATGAAGGCTTCAAGGGAGATTAGTTCTTAGCAAATTGTGTTACCCTCTTTAAATAAAGCCATTATTATTATTATTATTTCTTTTTATAATTAATCTATGACATTATAAGAAAAACACCTTTGATCTAACACTCACATCGACTAGAATAAATCTGACTTGACTTTACTGCCAAATACCTAGACTACTTCTGCACCTAATATGAATTAAAACAAATAATTTGCGAGCAAAGATTAAAAATTTAAATAAAAAAAACCCATTCTTTTGTAACTCAGCCATACAGCTGCTACAAATAGAATCCTAGGTCAAAATTTTTAAAATATAAACCAGCATGTTTGTTGGAAATAGGACAGTTGTTACAAATATAACAAAATACTTTTAAGAAAGTGCATGCAAGTCTGAGAACAAGCATGCTCTTTTGTCATAGTTAAACAAAATACATCTTTTCTAGATTACTGTCTTTGTGATTAATGGATGTTAATAACAATGAGAAAACAAATTATTGATTTTTGTAAGGGGGGAAGAATAATAAAACCATGAAGGGAGAGATATTGAATAGCGTAATCCATATATGTGTATGCATAATGCATAATTTAGTTTAAAAAAGCGTAATAATTACGCCAATAGCATAATGTTTGGCATGTATACTTACCTATAAAATATAACTCTAGCTTGACCTAAATATAAAATACATATTGAATGATCAAAATTTGCCACTTGACATGTCCTTTTTCCATCAAATACTTATTAGTAAGCATCATACTCTTCTACTTTCTCTTTAATTCTTTTTGATAAGTGACCTGATGGTGTAAGGCTAAATCCCCAACACCATATCTGGGCTGGTGACATATCTTCTGTCCATAATATTCTTCTTCCCCTCTCCCCATTAGCTCTGATTGTACAAGGTGACAGCTGCCGCTCATAGACCCCTTGTACCACTTTATTTTTATTCTGCTTTCAAACAGCTCAATAACCTGTCCCAACTGAGGCCATTCACCAGCATATTTTGGTAGGTCGAAAAGCACCATGTCGTTCAGATGAATTAGCTGCGTACACAATTTGTCCTTGCTTTCTTTCCCAATAATAACCTGAAATTTTGTTTGTTTATATATATATATATATATATATATATATAATTACTTTTCTAAAATCACTTGAGAGAAAATGTTTGTAAGTAACTGGCAAATTAAAATATTTGATATAATACTACACTTAAATCTGCAAATTAGTATCTCAAATTTAACTGAGTTAATTTGTTTACTTTTCTGCACAATTTATGATTCATTTATGCATCACAAATTTTAACAACGTTAATAAAACAAAAGACGTTTGTTTCATTTACATTTAAAAATGCTTACACCGACTTTCAATGAAAAATTTGTTTTATTAAAGCAAACATCAGTTGCCTAATAACAATGTTAGTATATTTATATTAGTTGCTTTGTGCGCAGATACTTGCATTGTGTTATTGAATTGTCTTAGTTTTATGCTGATAATATTACATGCTATAATTAACTACATAGCCAAACTAATAATTATATCCCACATTTAAAAAGTTTTGATTACATTAACTAAAAACACACACACAATAGTTTTGATTATCAATATTTTGCCTTTAATATGAACATAAACAATGGAAAATTTAATTAATAAAGTCTTTCCAACTAAGTAATGCCATAGCCAATAATGAATGATCAACAGCTGAGTCAGACCTCATTGTAACTTTTATTGTAACGGTATAGTACATGACAAACTAGTATCTAGTTCATTATAATTTCTGTCCCAACTAATCTGTATTAGTAAAAATCATTATAATACTTACAGGAGGAATAGATGCATCTTCATCTACAAAATCAAAAGCACTGGTTGTCAACTCTTCTTCGATGTTTTGGTTTTCTTCTGCCAGCAAAATAATGTATGCATAAATAAAACTGTAACTGATGATATTATTTAATAATATATTTTCAACATCACAACTGGCACATCATTATTCCAAGTCAGTAGCATTGTCATAAAACATTGACACTGGACAAAGCCAATTCTTAGAGAAATGCAAAGTTTATGCCTTTATGTGACAACTTTAAACCCATGCTCATAGCATTAATTACATTTATTAATGTTGTTTTCATTAATAGGTATGCCAATTGGTTATTTTTTTTATCTTGGTTGACTATATTGCTAAGTGGGTTTATGTATTTATTAATGTTGTTTTCATTAATAGGTATGCCAGTTGGTTATTTTTTTTATCTTGGTTGACTATATTGCTAAGTGGGTTTATGTATTTATTAATGTTGTTTTCATTAATAGGTATGCCAATTGGTTATATTTTTTATCTTGGTTGACTATATTGCTAAGTGGGTTTATGTATTTATTAATGTTGTTTTCATTAATAGGTATGCCAATTGGTTATATTTTTTATCTTGGTTGACTATATTGCTAAGTGGGTTTATGTATTTATTAATGTTGTTTTCATTAATAGGTATGCCAATTGGTTATTTTTTTTATCTTGGTTGACTATATTGCTAAGTGGGTTTATGTATTTATTAATGTTGTTTTCATTAATAGGTATGCCAATTGGTTATATTTTTTATCTTGGTTGATTATATTGCTAAGTGGGTTTATGTATTTATTAATGTTGTTTTCATTAATAGGTATGCCAATTGGTTATTTTTTTTATCTTGGTTGACTATATTGCTAAGTGGGTTTATGTATTTATTAATGTTGTTTTCATTAATAGGTATGCCAATTGGTTATATTTTTTTATCTTGGTTGACTATATTGCTAAGTGTATTTATTTCAGATACTGCATCATGTTTGGACTGTTATGCAAGTTTTCATTATGATTTTTAACTTTAAATATGGGTTTATATCATCCAAATTTTGTATCTTTTTTATTTGAAATATAAATAAAATTTAATATGCTTAAAACTGCTACAACATACATACATACATACATACTTATCAACAATATAACCGATTTGAAATAAAGTCCATCATTTTTTGTAGTTAACAGAATATATTCAAAACTACAAATTTACTAAATTCACTCAAAAGAAATAAAAATATGGAATGCATAAACATTGAGGATGTGACTTCTCCTGTATATATATTTTCTTTCACAACTTACAAAAACCATGATCTTCCATTAAATATATAACTTACCATTGACAGAAGTTGATCTTTTCAATATTTCTAAGGGCCACTCAGCATCAACATAATCCAAGTCTACAAATAATTCATATGCAAATAAAAACAGTTGCTTATTTCGTATAGAATATTTTGATTTTAAAGGTCTATTTAAAAAAAAAAAAGCATTACTTTGAATATTTTTATTTTCCTTTTCACTCATTTATATAAAATTTTCATGTGGTTACTTCATTACTTTATAATAAAGGTATTGAAATCTTCATATACATATAGGGTACTGATTGCTAGGTCACATTATATTATTTTATTACATTATCATTCAAAAGCATTACATTTATTTTATTTATTGTAATTATTATAAATTTACAATTCCAAAAACATTGAGAATTATTTGAAATTTGTTTTTTTTTAAATTTGTAAAAGTCATCGAGTTGTCACACATGGACCATTCTTAATGAGCTTTATCATTAAAATGCATAAGGTTATTGATTGATAATTCTACACTACTCCAAAGTGACCTGTATCAATTAATCACCATTTAACAACATGCTTGAGGGTGCATCAGACAGTTCATGCATCCCCTAATATGGATGGGGTTAAATCATTATTGATCCCATGACTATACCTTCATTTTAAAATGGAATGACCTACACTGAGAGGACCTAAAGTAAGTGATTAATGTATCAATTAAAAAAGAAAAGGTTATTACCTTTGTCAAAATCACTAACAAATTTGATCCACCAGGTTTTGTCATCATCACTGTTGAAAAATTGAAAGCTGTTACGAATATCAGCTTCCAATTTTTTAACATCAATATCTTCATAATTAGGAGACATAAGACATGGTATACCCATTGGGTTGCTCTTTAGAATATGTCCATCACACTCATTCCATGACTGAAAATGAAAATTTACTCACAATGGGTATGATGTTAATAAAGTACATACATTTTAAAATGTTAATTTTTGTTGTGTAATTTTTATTACTAAAGAAATTATAATTTATGACAGGTTTAAAATATATAAAATTGATGTAAAGACAAGTAATTTCTGTTATTATAAGAACAATTTACACCAAAAACTGCATTATACTAATAATAAGCTCATCGTCATTGATTTTGAGCAGTGATAAAACATACAAGTTTTCATTATTTTATGAATTTCATTACATCTCAATATGTTCATATAATGCATTTTTTTTACTATTACTATTTACTTCTCAAGATAATAAATGTCCCAATAAATATTATATTAATTCTACTACACATTCCATCATAATAACTACAACTGTATGCTAAATAGTTTACAACAAGTTTGCTTCTTTGAAAACATTGTTATAAATGTTTATCGATTAATTTGGTTAAAATTTGCTTATGTCTAATGAAGGAATGTGTGTGTGTGTGTGTGTGTGTGTGCAGATTAATATCAACACTACTAATCTGCATGTCTAGATTACCCTCACCAACCTTCTGTAAAAAATTTAAAGTTCACTGCTGATGCTACCAACACTTGAATAAATTATGCTTCTCGTTTGGCTAACTCTCCTGAAACAACTTTTATAAAGCTAATGTCTTTGTGTACTTATGTATTTTCTAAGGGTGTCTTGTATATCTTTATGGTAAATAAATTATATATTTCTTAAAAATAGTAACCTTGTCGGTAGACCATTTCTTCCAGTACATCTTGGCTCTCCCAGCATAATCTTGAAGATATGTGGCTTAAACTGACCCTTTAAGGGCTCAGTGTAGTCATTTATCCATTATGTGACATTAAAAACCCTGGATGTCTTTATGCTTGTTGGAGTCGGATGATAGCATTTTTCAAAAGCCACCATTAGGTTATCAACTGTCAATGCTGCGTGTTTTGACAGAATGGATAAGCTGAATAGTTAAATAATAAATTTTCAAAACAATTTATCCATACTACAGTTGGAATAAACATAATTAACAATCAGTCACATTAAGAAAAGACAGCAAAATTTAAAATTCTAATGAGGCACATTATTTAAAACAATGAGAAAATTATTGTGTATTGGTGGAATGGGGGGGTGTATGCTTACATTAATTTTGTTAAAGGTTATGTTCTAAAGATTGAAAGATAACCACTTATAATAACTAATTTAATACACTAATTTTATTTACATGATCATCAGATTATCAACTAACCGAGAAAATACTTGGTCTGTATCTTCATGAGTGTGCCCAACCCTCAAAAATGAAACTTTCACCTTCCGAAAAATCCTCTTTTCAACTAACAATGATAGAAATGCCAGCATGTACCTGAAATGAAAGCAAAATTAAAATTTTACAAAGGTATTTTTTTTAATGCCAAATGTGCAATGGTTTTGTCATACCGTTGCTAATAAAAATTTAGCAGGTTTACTGAAGCATATATATATATTATATGCCATCTTGACGTATCAGTCCCTAACCCTCCACCTTTATTCGCTACTAAGAGAAACCTCCGTATGATAAACAGAACCAAACTAATGCATGACATCCAAGCAAACCTAACAACTAGCTTACCCACTACAGCAGAACAACTTGATAACTGCCTGCGCTCATTGCTCGACAAACATGCCCCAGCAACCAAGTGCAGAGTAGCAATTCAGAAGTGTTCTCCGTGGTATAGCAGTGTTAGGGACCAGCTTCGCACTGCTAAAAGAGACCGCCGTAAAGCTGAGAGGCTTTGGCTTTCCACCAGACTCATTATTCATAAGCAGATCTATGATGCCGCTAAGAAGAATGTCACAAACATAGTCCATGCAGCTAAATCAGCCCACTACAGTACTAAAATCATGGAAAGTTCCAGCTGCAAAGAGCTATTTGAGATTACTAACAAGCTGATGTCAAGGAACAAATGTACACCACTTCCAGCTACCTTCTCTCTAGTCGACCTTCCGGACCTGTTTGTAAATTTCTTCCGTGACAAAGTACAAACCATCAGAGATAAACTTGACAACACAATTTCAGTTGACTCGTCGTCACCATACAGTTGCGATACAGAATTTCAGCTGCAACCGTTAGCAGCATTTGAACCTGTCTCTATGGATTTAGTACGTACAATCGTGATGAAGAGTGCACCAAAAGTCATGTGAACTGGATCCGATTCCGACATCACTGCTGCTAGAGTGCTTGGATCCAATACTGCCTTCACTAACTGATGTTATTAATACCTCTC
>JAECUM010021891.1:0-18809 GCA_016617855.1 Megalonaias nervosa | reverse complement strand
AGCTTGATTGGTATAACATAGATTTGATAATAAAATCAGACTTAATAAAAGCACGAGTTTATAGTGGAAGAACATTAGAAGAAAGACGAATAACCGAAAATCATACTCGTCTTGACAAACTAGCGGAAACTAAGAAAATAAGAATAAAAAGAAACAAAAATGTATATGATAGTTTTTCAAAACGACATATTTTTAAACATCTCGGTATGTACTACAATGGCAAAGAAACCTTGGTTAAAATCGTTACTATGACGTCAGACGCAGAGTTAATTATTAAAGTGTACGCAAACGCAATTTTGCCAATGATACGCAAAAAAAGACCCAGAATTTGATCCGATTATTGTTAACAAGTCTCTAAAGATAATCAAAACTTTAGACGATGAAATTAGTAATTTTAGTAATGATGAGCGAGAAAAGTTTTTTGAATTAGTTGATCAAACAAAGTTGGAAGTAAAGTCTGATTCTTATTATGATATAAGTGAAGAAGACGATATTCCATTCCCATCATTACAGTACTTCTAGACAATTGTCACTACGAAATTATTACAACGAAATTAAAATAATACTCACAAAACCATATGAAAAATTAATGTTAAAAGTAGCTTCTGCTGTTGGCCTTCTTACAATTGAACTAGATAAGCTTAAAAAATTAATGTTAGCAAATTTCGTCGTCGCATATACAATTATCAGGCAACATCTTGTTCTCAAAAATTTCACGTTAGATCGGTTGAGCTTAGTATTAGGGTAGGGTATATTGATGAAACAGAAATCGATTACAGTAATTTGGTGAATAAAACAGATTTGTACGAGAGTGAAGTAGGAAATAGTTTTGATTCATACGCTTGGTTAAAGAAACAATATGTACTAACAGATGAACGATATAAGGATGCTTCGTCAGATGTTTATGACAAATACAGAATTTTTATAGCTGATCCTAATAATAATAAATTTCGTGAGTTTCTTGATTCAATTGCTGGTGCCAGAACATTTGTTTTTGTGTAAAAGAAATTGTATAATGAAA
Organism: Megalonaias nervosa; assembly: GCA_016617855.1. Taxonomy (NCBI): domain Eukaryota; kingdom Metazoa; phylum Mollusca; class Bivalvia; order Unionida; family Unionidae; genus Megalonaias; species Megalonaias nervosa. The sequence goes on along the minus strand of JAECUM010021891.1, from coordinate 17,788 downwards.
AAACATATCATTGATTTCAATCACATTTCAGAAGAAATTCCAAAACAAGATGTTGAAGGGCTAGTACAATATTACAGACATTATCATAAAAAACTTTGGTGCGTCAAAAAATGTTACAAATACTATAACAGAATACTTTGAGTGATATCATATTTACCACTGCTTGTGACTAGCTCTGGTATAATTTCAAGTGGAGCATCATTTAATCCGTCTTTGCTAATAATATCCGGCGTTGGTGTTTCTCTTGCAACAGCGTGTAAAAAAATTGAGCCTCGTCTTGCAACTAAAACAAATGCTTGTAAAACAGCAAGTATCACCTATAAAAAATTGGTTGATCAGATACGATCTTATTTGCGTGGTATAAAATATAATATGGACGATTTAATACGTGAGTTTCGTATTATTGACAGCATGTTAACGGATATCCTACCAATGAGAGTCAGCGGGTATGAAAAAGATTATCAAAAAAAGTATAGTGATGGTAGGGTATAAAATAAAATAATCTCAAACAATGTTTTCACTTACCTGTTCATCATTTTTTTCACGATAGAAGACTGAAAATATTCGATCCATGGAAACAGATAAAAGTGTCTCAAATCCCCATTCATATACTACTTCATATTCTTTAAAAATATATAGAAAAATGTTTTCAAATCGTGTACAAGTAAATGATAAAATGCTTTGGTTTTCTATGATGAAAAATAAATTGCAGTCTATTCGTTTGATATCCGATCAGACAGAGCACAGTTCCCTTTGTTAGCCCACTAAGAAAGCTGCCACTTGCACAACTAATATATTTGCCATTGCAATTGTCTTGCTGTGAATAAAAATCAATCAGAGCGTCATAATATATTGCATGCCGTCTGCCCACACGGAATTTCCATAATAACTAGATCATGTAATCATTTTGAAACTTTGTAGGTTAAAAATAGGGAATTTCCAATGGATTTTCCTAAAATGTAACGCCCACTCCAAATCAAGGTTAAAGATAGGTAATTTGTAATGGATTTTCCTAAAAAGCCTACTGGAATCAAGGTCAAAGATATTTGCAATGGATTTTCCCAGAATAACGATATAAAAGACAGTTAGAATTTTCTGCATAGCCATTCTGCTAGAGGATTTTATGAACAGGTAAGTGAAAATATTTTTCTAACATATTTTTGACAAAATGTTAACCTAAAAATTTTTGGAGGGGTAGGAGGTCCCGGAGATAGGAACCTTGTTTACATACACTGTAGATGTTTAGAAATATCGTTATCAAATAAAATATCAACCATATTGTCAATAAATGTTATCAAATCATCTGCCCAACCTCTTATTCGTTCGTCATTTTCAGTTGCGAATAACCATACTGATCCATATTTTGGTGATACATGGTAACCAACATTTTTAATACAATTGCTTATTATTTTAGGTTTTATACCAGTATAGCATGAGGCTGATTTGATTGAATTAAATCTCTTACAAAATTTGTTTGTCAGATCAAATCCAACATGTCGGATTGGATTATAATGAAATATTATATATAATATTTCATTTGTTTGATATGAAAAAATCTATTGGTCTAGAATCCCCTTTGGGTTTCAAAATTTCATTATTTTCTGAGATACAAAATTTGGAGAAGGGTGGTTTTTTGAGAGAGGGAGGTCTCTGAGGTCGTGAAAAAATGTCATAATATATTTATTTTTGAGGGGGTGGGGGTTTCTAGCCTTAAACCCTCTTTGGTTTCAAACCCTCATCTATGTATACTACTCTGTACTTTGACACGGACAGTTGCATCTACATCGATCGTCTGGGTCAACGTCACCCTGTCATCGAAGGAGACCGTTTAGGAGTCTGGACGGTCGAGCACCCCGACAACAAGATTCTAAATTTTGCTAGTGGCGGTCCCAAAAATTACGGTTACGAATACCGAGATCCGCAAAGAGAAGTGCACACTGAGTGTAAAGTGAAAGGATTGACTCTCAATTATCGCACCAGTCAAGTGGTGAACTTTTGCGTCATGAAAGAAACCTTGCAACCTGGAGAGTATCGAGATTTTAAAGTGACCACCTACCAGCCTCACAAGATTGTACGTTTAGCCACACACCAAATCGTCAGTCGGCCTTTGGAAAAAGTGTATCAAATCGTGTAACAGAAGTGACGTTGATGAATCACGTGATATTCATAATGTTTTGGATACAAATCATTCCACTTACAAGGTGATCCTAGTACATCGAATTCCAACGGACGAGTTAGAGGATTAACTCTTTTACACCAACAAATCTTAGGTTTTAGTTCAAGAGGAAACTTCAGTGAGAAGTGTGGTCTGTGAGTTACTGACTAAACACTTTTGGTGTGGTACTGCAATAAAACCGATTCTGTTCAAAAAGTACACTTTTTACCTTGCACCACGGAGGGTATAAAAACTGGCTACCATGCCACGACCTTAATCATTTGTGATACAACAGAATACGTGGAAGGAACCAATGACACTATCTAGACTGTGGAGGATTACAACGCATTTTACGAGGACTGTATCCATTGAATTGTGATCGATGTGTGGTGTATGTCTTTGTGACTTGCTTTCTGGAATTTCGTTTACCAGCTGATTCCTTGTGGACTCTTTACCGGCAGTACATACCACCAAAAAAAAACACGAAAGTGGTCCTTTTAAATGTACACGAGAGATTCATTCTGTTAAAAGCCTTGCGCTTTCATCTCCGTACGTCTCTACCTCTAGGAAAAAAAAAGACTCGTCAACGTTTAGGCACTGAAGATGTTTACGACGAATGTGTGTGTAGCTTGTGACTTACACCTTCACTGGAAAGATGTACGTGACTGGAAAAGTTTGGGCTTCGAGGCTTGGACAAAAGAAGTGGTATACTAAGCCCAAGATTTGTGATCATAAATTCAAACATCCAGTGAAAAACGTAACTTTTAAACCTGCGTTAACTGCAGTGCCAGAAGAAGCCAACACCGAGTAAAACCACTCCCTTCAGGACAGGACCGTCATCGACATCGACATCCCCGAAAGGCCATTCCGGGAGGACCCCTGTGTGACTGTGCCAAGTTTAGAGACTCTAAGAACATTGCAAACTGTTCCTAGGACACCACACCTTGGTCACCAAAAATGTTGTACAGTGACTTGTTAATATTCCACTTTGATCGGTTTGATGTGTATTTTATCCATGTACTTATCCATTTGGTTTTTATGTATTTTTGTCTTTCGTGTTCACATTTAAAAATGTCTTTTGCAATAACGTGTCCTGAAAAAAAGTATGAAAAATCTTGTCTTGTCTGTCTTCGTATCACAAGTGACATTCCTTGCACTATGGCTATCTTTGTTGTCTCTGCTCCCTCTTCCTCCACTTTCAAAGTGATCGACGAAAACTTAGATCGTGCCAGTTGGGAGGCCTTGTATCTTCGTCATCCTTTTAACATGTTAATTGCCGGACCCAGCGGTTCAGGCAAAACCGAATTTGTCAAACGTTTGATGGAACATAAATATCATTTGATCAATCCTCCGCCTCAACGGATCGTGTGGTGTTCAAACAGTGGCGATCGGCGTACAGCCTCCTGCGAGAAAGTCAAGGCGATTGCATCGTCTTTGTGGAAGGCATTCCTGGCGAAGACGACGGGATCGTGTCTGACCTCAATCAAACCCATCTGGTCATCTTCGACGACATGTTAGGAGAAGACAAAGAAGAAATTAAACTGTGGTTTACGCGCAAAGGTCATCATCTTAATGCTTGTGTCATTTACATCACCCAAAATTTGTTTCAACAAAGTAAAGCTCATCGCACCATCAGTCTAAATGCTCATTACGTGGTCTTCTTTAAAAGCCCTAGAGATAAATCGCAAGTCTTAGCCAAACAGTTAGGAATTCCATGGCTGACACATGCGTACCACGATACCACTCAATCCTAACACACCTATATACTCGTGGATTTAAAACCCACCCATCCCCATCTGTTTCACCACTGGTGCCAAGACTGAGAGCCTGTCGTGTACACGTCCCCGTCGACTTAACAACAACAACAACAACAAAGTCTATAAAAACCTCGGACACTTTTGGTCTGTCTCATACATCGTCAACATCACGTACTCCCCAAGAAAAAAGCATCTCCCCGACCCAAAGGTACCCAGAAGAAGAAGAAGAAAAAGAGCAGTGGTGTCAAGACCAGGTCACAGCCACAGAAAAAGAAAAGTCCCCAGAAAAAGAAAATCCCACGAAAAACATCTTCTACCCTCAAGAGAGGCTCTGCGGCTAGGGTGCAACCTTACATTTGCAAACCACTACCTGCAGCGACGGTGACCGCGTCTCCATTAGCCTCAGGTTCTTCCACTTCTCCGTTGCTGATAATGCCAGCCAAACCCAATTTGACACCCGTTCTTCCTAATTTGATGAAACAATGGAAATCCGTGTCTCCAAGAACTTCTTCAGCGGTGACACCCTTCTCCTCTTTAGCTGAAGTGGCAGTTGCTCACAAAGTACCTACCTTGAAAATCAAAGCCCAAGTGAGATCGGGCATGTTACAGAGTTTACTGGATTTATCCAAGAACTGTCCCGATTTAGTCCTTTGCGAACCCCTCCACGACGCGTGATGCCTGTCATCAAGCTGATACGCCCTAAAGACAATCATTGGCGACGCATTTCAGTATAAAAATTGCTGGGCATACTATATGGATCAGTGTTTTTTGTGCTCCTGAACGCCCAAAGATGTTCCCTCAAAGAAGTGCACACCATCACCATCGCCGTTATCCTGTCCAAAAAGGAAAAGGAAAAAGAAAAGGATAGTCTCGTCATCCAAACAAAACGCTTAACCAAGCATCGACGTCTACCCATAAAAAGATCCAGTCGTCCAAAGAAAAAAGGTGCAACCAAAAGGGAGGATTTTTTATGCCTCTTTTGTTACCACAGATTCTCAAAGAATTCAATCTATTACCATCATGTCAAGCGATGGACTTCAGTGTATTTTGCTCCTGATCCAAAACGTTGTCCCCTAAAAGAAGTGCACACCACTCTCTTGCAATAAAAGAAAAGAAATGGAAAGGACTGCCTCCCCGTTTAGCCAAACATTGGGACATGTTGTCCGCCCTGTCCAAAGCCCCTCCACAAATGCGAAAACAACTCATTCAAACCGCCTCCAAAGATGTCATAGATACCATGAGCGAATGTTGTCTGAATGTCTTGACAGGAATGACACCTTTGTTTAAACACTGGAAGGAATGCTTAGCCAAACATCGACACGTTCTTCGCCAAGTGGTCAAAAAGAAATACCTATCCGTCAAAAGAAAAATATTTTGGTGCAACGTGGAGGATTTTTACCCCTGATAGGACCCATTGTCAAAGGAATTGCGGCAGCCATGCTGGGAGGAGTCCTGGGAAGTGTTTTACCCATAGGTCTAAGATAAAAAGTGTCAAGAAGATAAAAGGGACCTCTGGAGTCAAAAGATCTTAGACGTAACCTTTGGAATCTGATGGAAGGACGACAACTGGCTTTATTGCCTCACAAACGATGGATGGAATGCCATCGTTGGCAAGAACAACGGAACCCCCATTTACCTCCCAATCCTCATTTGACCGAAATGTCCCAGTTACAACACGAATTGCAATCGTTGATGGATCGCAGCGATTTGTTAGAAACGGAAAAAACGCAACGGTACGGTCAACTGTTTCAACAACTTCAACTCTTTCACCAGAAAGCATTAGACGAAAGATTTTAAGGCCCTTATGAAAAGTCCATCACCACTACCGCCACCCCCGGCGGTCAAGACAGACGCAGCCCCACGGATACGTGAGGAAGAAAAGGCACGAGAAGTCTTTCAAACACCGTCAGCAGATCCCATCACTAGTAAGATTGCAACGTCCTTCTTGACCCACTTCCCCTACACCCCAACGAGAAGAAGTCAAAGCTTGGGCTAAAAAGATAATGTCCACTCCTCCTTCGACAAAAGTCAAAAAGAAAGAAGGGACACCAGAAGTGAAAAAAGAAAAAGAAGACCAAAGCCATCCCATTACCGCCACCACCACTACCACTGCCTTCGACTCCCGTGGCACATCAGACACGTAAAGCCGTTTCCAACCCACCCCCTCACCCCATCCAGAGTAGCATCAGTGAAGAATGGGTGACCTATTAAAAAACAGTTTCTGATGGAGAAGGTGTTAGTCAGCATTTTCTACGATCCATCCCGTTCCGCAGGTTACGGAGGAGTTCAGAAATTGTATCGTGCTGCCAAAACACAACTAAAAAGTGTCCGTTTACCTCAAGTGCAACGATGGTTACAAGAACAAGCCACGTACACCTTACACAAACCCATTCGACGAAACTTTTCCAGAAGTCGCACTCGAGTGGAGGGCATTGATCATCATTGGCAAGCCGATTTAGCCGATGTCTCTCATTTAGCCGCCTATAATAGTGGCTACAAATATTTGTTTTGTGTCGTCGACGTCTTTTCCAAATTTGCCTGGGTCGTGCAATTGACTTTCAAATCAAGCACTCAGTTAGTGCGAGCCCTCAAACTGGTGTTGAAACAAAGTGGTTGTCATCTTATTCGATGGCAAACAGACAAAGGCTCTAAATTTCTGAACCAAGTTTTCCAAAAAGAATTAAAGGAACGAGACATTCATGTTTTCACCACCGAGAATTCCGAAACCAAAGCAAGCATAGTGGAACACATTCTCAAGGACATCGACGTCTTACCGCACTTGGTTCAAACGTATAAACAATCTTACCATCGGAACATCGGATGTGCACCAAAAGAAGTGACTCCCGACAACGAAGTGACCGTCTTTGAGCACATGTTTGGTATGTCCCCGACGGTGACTGTCCCCAAGAAAGGTGGAGTGTTGGCAGTAGGAGATTGGGTGCGCATTGGCAAAACCACACGCACTTTTTGACAAAGATTACTTACCCAACTGCACTACAGAATTGTTTCGTGTCACTGGACAAGTGCGTGGCCGTCATCCTGCCGTCTATAAATTGGAAGACATGAACGGGGAAGTGGTAAAAGGAACGTTTCACTTGCCCGAGTTACAACGCGTGACCAAAAAAAGACGACGTGTACGAGAAAAAAGTGGGAAAAAGACGTGTCAAAGAAGTCAAAGTACGTTGGAAAGGATATTCCCAGTTTTGATTCTTGGATCGACGCTTCGCAAGTCATCGACTATAAAAAGAAGTGACCATCATGCCCTTCAACACAGCCTCAGCTACTACAGTGACCACTCCTTCTCCCAGTTCTTCTCTGCAAGACCTAAAAAAGGAACCCTTGAAGATGTGATGTGGAGAACGTATGCCTAAAACGCAGACCGTCTTTATCTGCCAAATCTTTGTGGTATATTGTGTCATCGGTGCTGCTATTGCCAATCTGAGTTTGCAACAAGGAGACAAACAGTTGTTTACCATTTTACTCAGCAATTGGATCAGTTACTTTCTTCCCAATCCTTCCATGAAATACTCCTCTAAAGGAAACAACGGGAGTTTTGCGTCCAACGTCAGCCACCCTTCCAAAAATCACCACCCTAACAGCAATCTTCTTTTAGACACTCCTCTAACCTCCAGCGACCCCTCGGACAGTAGAACTCTGGAATTATGAACAACCAATTGTCCTTAACTTTACCCAGTGACAGTTCCATGGATGTGTTTCCCAAAAACATATGCTGTTTTACGGCCAAATTACCTCAGGCCATTCAATTGGATCACGAAGCCCATTGGGAAGTGGCTTTCGTGGAAATGATTCACCCTACACAAATCAAAAACATCACTGAAACTCAAAACACTTTGGAGGTCGATGTTCTGGATGACCAAGTGCAACAATACTTGGGTCAAAACGAAACTGTAGATTCCTCTAAGAAACGACAAGTATCCCCCAATACTCCACGGTACATCTATACTATTAAATTTCCTGCAGGCTATTATTTTAGTGGTCAACATCTGGTGGACACGATTGCTGACAGGTTCAATGCGCTGTTTGGCAAAGCCTTGGAGAAAATCAGACGAAGTGTCACGATCGAGTACCATAAAGTAGTTCATCGCCTACTGATGACGTTTTCGGATGACAAAACGTTGGCAATTACATTTTGTCCTGAATTGTTTGATATTTTGGGTGGGGACCTCAAGATGCTCAAGGGTAACCACATACCACCCATTGCCAACAACTTGACTTTTGCACAGTATTTTCGTTCCCCGGTAGAACTGAACTAAGGAATCAATTTGATCTTTGTATACTTCGATGTGGTGGAGTACAACGTGGTGGGACACACCTCCGTACCGTTACTGCGAGTCAGTAAGTCGTATTTCGACAGTGTCAACATCGCTATAAAAGGAGATCTAGGACAAAATATTCCTTTCTCCAAAGGGAAAGTTACGGTGAAAATCCATTTTCGAAAACGATTCTCTAACGCCTTGTAAGTCATGTATCCTGTGCACAAAAGAGTCGCTTGACAGCGAGCACATGGTTTAGGAGATATGCTGTAATCGGCGATTCGTTCAGTGGATCCCGTTTTGAAACCGATGGTGACACGTTAATTGCGCTCCTTGAAAGATGTCGCTTTGACTCACGGCAAAGAATTTCTCCAAAATGTCATCATCGACAAACAAAATCCCAAAGAAGCTTTCTTGAGAGCCGGCAAAAATATTTTCCTTCAAACGGGCAAAGACATTTTGAGCCGACGAGAAACTCCTATAAATGCCCCGGACACTGTCGAGTCAGACATTCCTGTTTCCCTGACACCACAGCAAGGACAAGGCAGAAAGAGATGACGACGAAGACACCCATCCAGAGTCCTTCACACTCCTTCAGAGTCCTTCACACTCCCAGAACTAGAAAGACCAAGAAAAGAAGAACCGTCCGAGATTTAGACGTTTTTGATTATTTTTAAATCACAGAGAGAAAGATAAAAGGATGCACCGAGACTCTTGCGCATGTTCCGAGTCGGAACTGGATCTGTTTGCTATGCCACCCACCATGATGACGATGCAAGAATCCCAATGAGTAAAATTTCATCCCGTCTCCTCTTGGACGGATTCAGCCACCATCGAGTTTGAAATCAGAGGACATCCTGAAGATTACTTGTACTTGAAAGTCAAAGTGATCTAAAACGGACGACAGCGCTCCGGCAGCCAATGCTAGAGCAGCTCCCGTCAAAAATTTTATGCACTCCTTGTTCAGTGAAGTGGATTTATACTTGAATAGCAAACTAGTCAGCAGCAGCAATGATACGTACCTTTATGAGGGTACCTGGAAAATCTCTTGACGTACGGAAAAGAGGCGAATATCACTCATCTGGGTGATTGCTTGGTATGGAAACCTAACACAGCAGGTGAGGACAAGACACGGCACTGGAAGTAGATGACGATCCTCACAATGTGGGCTTTAGCCACCGTCGAAATAAAATCTTGCAAGGACGTAGCTTAGAACTGTTGGATCGTTTGCATTTGGATCTGTGGTTGCAAGAAAAGTATTTGCTGAACGAAGTGGATATCCGCTTGAGACTGAATCGTAGTAGTGCCTTTTTCCATTTGATGGCCCATGCCAACGAGTACAAAACCATCATCCAATAACCCAGACTCTGCGTGCGTCGTGTGGAAGTGTTACCAAAAGCGGGAAACGACATCATTCACACTTTGAGCAGAACGACCGCCAAGTATCCAATACGACGCGTAGAAGTGAAAACTTTCACAATTGCTGCTGGACTCCGATCCAAGATCGAAGGTCATCTGTTCCAAGGACAGTTACCCAAACGTTTAATCGTTGGTATCGTTAGCAACGCAGCCCTCAACGGAGCCGTCACTGCCAATCCTTTTCAGTTTAAGCACTACAGAGTGTCCAAGATCGACACCAGTCGCAACGGTAAGACCTTATCTACCAGACCCTTCGAACCTAACTTTGCCCAGAAGAATTACTTGAGATCGTACTTGTCCCTGTATGAAGCCACCGGACAGCTAGGGACCAACACTAGTCACTGCATTTCGTAAGAAGATTATGCAGGAGGTTACGATATGTGGGCTTTTGATTTCACTCCAGACTAAGGCAGCGGCGAGGGACATTTCCACCCTATAAAATCCGGTCAAATGCGTGTGGAGCTTTTCAGTTTACAGATTCTCTCGCCGAGACGGTGAACGTCATTTTGTATGCCGAAATCGAAAATACCATAGAAATCAACAGTTTGAGAGACGTCATTCTGGACTATTATAAACTATGGAAGACTGTAATCGCTCTTTGAACGGTGGAGAATCTTTGGAAATGGACTGGGAGGATACCGTTGAAGGAGAACCCCAAGACAAAGACGAAGAGGACGTGGTGGTCATGTACAGGTGGCCAGAACAAGAACAACATTTAGTCTCCTGTTTTGCCAAACACCTGACGGATAAAAGTACGGAATTGACCAAGAAAGATTGTTATGAGTGTCAAAACGATCATCCTAGTCAAATTAAACACGATAAATGCCTGATGATGAGTCAGGAAGAAAAATTGGACGAGTATCTGGAGGACGCTTGGGATCTCATCTCAGAAGAAGTGTTGCATCGGTGGTATAAAGACTTGCGTGATCATTCCTCTCCTCCACTAATTGCTCTAGAGAACCATCGCATTGAAGCTGTCTTGGCTCAGAGTGCAGAGACGAAGCGAAGAAACGGTTACTTGTCAGAGATTTTCAAGCGAAACGTCAGAAATGAATTGATGACTAATCATTACCTGTGTAAAAACAAGAAAAAAAAACAAAACAACAAAAAATGAATACCTGGGAACTTTATTACCTTTTTAACAACATTACGTACACTGCTTCTTGGAATCCTGTCGTGTGTGCTAAAGGTTAGCTTCCTCATCGCAAACCTCAAGACCATCAAGCTTACGTCATCAACACGGACGAGAGTAATCTCCCAAGAACCCACTGGGTAGCTGTCTACTTTCCCCACGATGATTGTGTGGAGTATTTTGATTCGTATGGATTACCACCTTTGGAAGACGACATCATCGACTTTATGAGAAGAAATGCCCAGACGACACGATTCAATAATGTGAAATTACAAGGCACAGATTCCATGGTGTGTGAACAATATTGTGTGTATTTTCTTCATCAACGCAGTCTTGGATATTCCTTAGAACATTTAGTGACTTATTTTGATCGTAACTCTTCTAGAAACGATGAAAAATAGATCGATGGTTTTGTGACCATTATGAATATCTCTTGTCTTTAGCTAGGAAACGTAGTGTACATCAATGGCGCAATGACTTCTATTAGTGGAAGTCTAACTTCACTTCACAACCTTGTCAACCTTATCAAAAATGATTTGTTTGAAAAATTGTTTTATTGGTATCTGTTGGTTGTTTGTTAGTTAAGTAAAATTTTGTTAGTTAAGTAAAAATGTGTTGATGTTATATGATTTGTTATTTGTTGGTTGTTTGTGTGTTGAATAAAAAATGGTGTGTTTTGAAAAAAAGTATCTGTCGTTTGTTTTTATAATAAAAAACACTGTGAATACATCCTCTTTGACTTCTCTCTATCCCTCACCATAAAGATCAGCTCTATAGCGTTCCAACGCAAGAAATCATCGTAGGGATGTTTTCTATCGCGAAGCGAAGCAGTCTCCAGTCTGACCATCCATTGTTAATGCGTGAAGCTATGAAGATGCCTTCAAGACTAGCCAAGCTGAACGAAGCTTACGTGAATTTACATCGTGTCGGGTTAAACCTGACACAGAAGCCTGATGAGATAAAGAATGTCAGGATGATGAAAGTGGTCGGAGACCTGATAGAAGAGCTCTTCAGAGAGGATATCAAGAAAGAGCAAGAGGAATGGACGGAGAAGTACAGACTTCTGAAGCAGAGAAAGCAGCAGCAACAGCAGCAGCAGGAGAATGACAGAGGCTTTGTCGACTGCCGTGTGGATACGAAAGAGTTCTCCTCCTTCCGCAGAAGCGGACCTTATCCTGTGGAAAAGCCTGCCGCCAAAAGGAGACGCAATAGAAGTGTGTCTATAAGCACTTCCTCTCTCTCTCTCTCTCTCTCTCTCTCTCTCTCTCTCTCTCTCTCTCTCTCTCTCTCTCTCTCTCTCTCTCTCTTTCCTCTCTCTCTCTCTCTCTCTCTCTCTCTCTCTCTCTCTCTCTCTCTCTCTCTCTCTTATGTCAAAAATAGAAGTGTGTCTATAAACACGTCGTTTCTCTGACTAGTCAGATAGTGTGTGTTTGTATGTAGGTGAAAAATGTGAACGTACGTGTTTCTATTAGGTCTGTGCTTTCCATGTGATGGATAGTGAAGAGGATATTGAGTTTTGTTGTAAAGGAATGTTTTCCTTCACGTCCGTTCTTCAGACATATAAATTCAAGCGTTCGTCAGTCTGGCTACCCAACATTGACCAGTCAACATGAGCAGAATTTCGAAATTACTGGAACTCCAGATGCACCTGGAGTGTGCCAGGCGTTTATTGAATGTGCTGGCTATGGAGGCCATAGCAGAATCAGCCAGGATAGAAGAGAACGAGGTGGAGAAAAGATAAAAAGTAGAAGAAAATAAACAACAGATCCTGCCTCGCCTCATGCTAAGGCCAGTGTGTGAGGTGAAGCCTGAGGTGAGGACACCTACACAGCCACAACCAGCACCACAACCAGTACCAGCACGACAGCCAGTACCAGTACCAGTACCAGTACCAAGAGTCACTGTCCCCCAGACAGAAAACTGGGAGGAGGAGTTGAGTGCGCAGGAGATAAGGAGGCCACATCATCCACGAGTGTGGAATAGAAGAAGACAGAGGGAAGTCTTCTGAATCCCAGAAACTGAAGATTGAGATTCTGAAGCCACTGAAGAAGACCTCTGCGCTCCCAACCACACGCATCAATTTGGAGCAGGACTGGAGCTGGCGATGTGTTTGTGGTGCCAGGCCTGGGAGACGTCACCATTAACCAGGTGCATATGAAGTTCCAAAAAAACGCTCTTCTCTAGAAACGAGAGACTGATCAAGTTGCCAATTTGTGTGAATGTGAAGTAGTGTGATTATAAACACTGGCTCATTTACTGATGTGTATATTTATTTGTGTGTTTGTACGAATGCGCGTAAGTTTGTGTGTCTGTTTGTATGTGTGTTGCTGTGCGCGCATACCTATGTGTATAGTATATAATGGGTTTTATCTTCCCTTCTGTGTGCATAGTATATAATGGGTTATTTTCTCCCCTTCTGTGTGGATAGTATATATTGGTGTAGATAGTATATAATGGGTTGTTTTCTTCCCTTTTGTGTGGATAGTATATATTGAGTTGTTTTGTTTTTTTTTTTCTTCCCCTTCTGTGTGGATAGTAGATATTGGTGTGGATAGTATATAATAGTTTTTTATTCTTCCCTTCTGTGTGGATAGTAGATATTGGGGTTATTTTCTTCCCTTCTGTGTGGATAGTAGATATTGGTGTGAATAGTATATAATGGGTTTTTTCTTCCCTTCTCTGTGGATAGTAGATATTGGTGTGGATAGTGTCATGGGTTATTTTCTTCCCTTCTGTGTGGATAGTAGATACTGAGGTTATTTTATTCCCTTCTGTGTGGATAGTAAATATTGGGGTTATTTTCTTTCCATCTGTGTGGATAGTAGATATTGGTGTGGATAGTATATAATGGGTTATTTTCTTCCCTTTTTTGTGGAGAGTAGATAATATGTGAAGTTATTGTAAGGGATGTTTTCCTTCACGTCCATGCTTCAAGTATATCAAGCATAGCGTTCGTCAGTCTGGCTACCCAGGGTTGACTAGTAACACGTTCAAAATGGATTTGGTGAATAACTTAAAATATGGTTGGTAGTGGATGATGGATGCAGCATATGTGGTAGAAAGGCTTGAAAATGAATGGAGGTATCCAGTTATTCTAGACTTTGTGACAAGTCAACTGACGGATCTAAAAGAAGCCAGAGATCTGGTTAAAGACGTCATAGAGGAGGAATTGGAGAAGTTGAGTGGCTTTATTAAGTTAGAGTATGTTAAAGTAGGAAAGTTGAAGGAGGCTCTTGACAGTGACAAAAGTCAGGTATTTTTTAGAAGAAATAGAGACTTTAACAGATTGGTCTTTTCTGTCTCTTAGGTCTGTGGAGTGGGGATTAGAGAAATTAAAGAAAGGAGAATAAATGGTTAGAAAGGTGATGAAAGATGAGGTGAAGAAGATAAAAGATACCTGGGCTAAGGAGAGAAAGGAGAAAGAAAACAGAAAGAAAAAAGAGGACTTTGACAGACTCAATCACAGCTGTATGAAGATACAGGAAAAGTTTAGAGCGATAGGACATCCTGACTGGATACCAGAAAATGAAAAGAAGAAGAATAAGAATAGAATAATAGAGAAAGTGAGGAGATGGTGGAAGAACTGGAGAAAAAAGAACAACCCAAAGGCCCTTTTCAGGGCCACTTCAATGCCTCGAAAAGATTTATTCAAAAATTTGTCCTATTGGTGTGTATCTTTGTTTTGTGCTTGTGTTTGTGTTATGTTTGTACCAAGCGGTATATCCAGTGATATATCCCGCCCAGTCAAGCGTTGTCCGCCAAGCGTTATAGCTTTTTTTTCCCATCGTCCCTGTTTGGCCCGATTGAGGTCAGTCCCTTGCCACATTGTTGCCAATGTCCCTATCACTACTCACGGCGACTAGGTTTGGATTTACTCACTCAGTATTTACCAGATGTGGAAAAAGTTGTTACTGTATGTGAGTAAAACCCAATCTGCTTCATATGGTTAGGATTACTACAACACTGATCATTACAGACGGTCGCCCAAAAAGGATATTGTCTGCTAAGAATGTATATTGATTTCCGTTGGCAATTATATGCGACCAATTAATGATGTATTTCAAATATAATTGTTCATGTAGACATGAATCAAAAGACAGGAAATAACTCAGTATCGATTGTCATTAAAGCAGGGCGATGGTAGGACCCTACTAGGGTATGGATTATTCTCATATCACATGTAGCGGAATGAGTAGATTGTGTAGAGACAAAATGATTCAACCATGAGACAATAGTGTCACTGAGAGAAATAGACTTTGCTGTGTGGTCTACTATAACTTGTACGTTCTATAAAACATAACCATATTCTTAACAAAGCTGATGAAACTTCATCTCCAAAGGGGAGTGGATCTGATTTGTGTAAGCATTCCAACCGCCTAAGATATACGCATATGATGTACAAGCATTTGTTTTTCTACAGGAAAATTAATTTTACGTAAGTATTGAACAAAATTCCATCAAATTTGCAGTTAAATCACAAGGTATATATAAGTGTACATAAAAGCAAAAAGGAATTGCCTGTTTTAATAGTAATCTGCGAGCATCGTGGTGTTATACTTCTGTATTTTTTGCAATACATCGACGATATAATATACCGACACCCTAGGAAGCTCTACATATATGAATATCTTTAGCAGAATGAATCGGTGATGCACCTGATCCATAGAAATCCTCATGTACTGATGAAAGACTGTCTAACTTACTGCCCAATAACCAAAACTATTATAGAAAACAAATATTAGATATATCGCGTAACGTTCTCACATTCTTTATATTTCTACTTGCAGAACGGCAGGTACAGAAATGCATGTGTCAAATAGCCGTTATTCATAGCTGAGTCATATAAAGTAGCCATTATGCATAGTAGTCCTATAAGGTAGCCTTTATGCATAGCTGAGTCCTATAAAGAAACCATTATACATAGTTGAGTCCTATAAAGAAACCATTATGCATAGCTGAGTCCTATAAAGTAACCACTATGCATAGTTGAGTCCTATAAAGTAACCACTATGCATAGTTGAGTCCTATAAAGTAACCACTATGCATAGTTGAGAGCTATAAAGTAACCATTATGCATAGTTGAGTCTTATAAAGTAACCATTATGTATAGTTGAGAGCTATAAAGTAACCATTATGCATAGTTGAGACTTATAAAGTAACCACTATGCATAGTTGAGAGCTATAAAGTAACCATTATGCATAGTTGAGTCTTATAAAGTAACCATTATGCATAGTTTAGTCCTATAAAGTAAACTTCGAAATAATAAAATTTAATTCTGACTCTGGTGGTTCGCTGTAACCAACGCAGAGATACGTCCTCATTGCTTTCATTATGGAATTGTGAGTGGGGCATAAGAAATATATTTCGTCCGTAACATATCCACCGACTCAACTCCAGATTAATGCTAGATATGACGGTATTTGTTAGATTGTAGAGTTCCATGCGGAAGTCTTGCTATCGCATTAGACTCAAATGAGAGGACACTGCTTTTCCTATGATAATGCTACCACACCTCATTGGAAACCATTGTGTGAATGGTACATTTTGTAAATGTATTATCCCGTCGTCAATGTAGATTTTTATGGTTTGAATACAACTCTAAGCCTATTGAAGCCGTTAATCCGCAGAAAATTAACCACCTTAGCAAAGATTTTATCATTTTCCAAGATACAAGCAATTTTAAAGGAGTTGACCTGTGCTTTAATTCACCATCAAGTTAAATATTGTTATCCTGGATTTCTGATGTTGAACTGCATTGTTTATACAAATCAGAATACGATGTCACTGAACTGTGTTCGAATTATCAACATGAGATGGCAATGCACTTGTGACCAGTAAGGATGCCTTAGTGAGTCCGAACACGTTGCATTGTACTTACAGTATCAGCATCAGAATATGCACTTAATGTCCCATATCCTTCAACATACTTGTACGATGCAGACGGCAACCTTGGTAGATCTTAGGCACTAATGCTTGATATATCATTTTGGTTTGTGGACAGAAGTAGTATATATATATATATATATATATATATATATATATATATATATATATATATATATATATATATATATATATATATATATATATATAATACTATGTAAAACTTTTCAAATTATTTGCAGATTTATCAGTTCCTTAGGATTTATAATTCTCTTGTTAGCTTGCTTGTATCACTGAAAAGAGGATCTCTTTTGCTGCCTCGATATCGCTGTCATAATATGACCACACTAAGTTTTACTATATGATCATGTGGCAAGGAATTCGTTTCATTCTGTAAAAAACAAAACAGCTCACTCAACATTTTCAATGGGCTATCAACGGACCGCACGTGTTGACAATCCTCCCGCCATATTGTTATTGTTTCACGCCGTTATGTTGAATCTTCTGAGATAACATTTCTTGCACAGGAACAAATTCCTCTGGCATGAATAATCAGCAGTGGTTCCACGTATTCATTTTGTATGTCTAACTTAAAAGTTCCAGTTATAGATTAAAATTAGAGCGAAAAGTGTCTAAAACATTGGAAGTGGTATTTTCCACGCAGGTTGATAACAACGCCGTTGTTGTAAGAAAGCATTCATCCATGCACAATTCGGCAACGGAATAGAATCATGTTATCACAACACTGGGGTCTTCTCCCTCACACACAGAAATACCCAACATTGAGCTCTCAAGCAATTTGCAAAGTATGTACAACATGTATTACTATGAAGAATAATTTCTCATTTGGTAAAGGAATTTACAAAATTCTGTGTTTGTGCATGTATTTAAGTTTAGATTTAATTTTGTACATAAACATTTTAAAGTCTGCATGATACATCGAAAGGCATGAAACTAATTCTGTAGTTTGCTTCAATGTTTTCAAATTCAAGACAATTTCTTGCTAAGGTCTCTCTCTCTCTCTCTCTCTCTCTCTCTCACACACACACACACACACACACACACACACACACACAGAATACGGGGAAGTCTGTGGTGGAGTGAGAGAGGAAAAGAAAACCTGAGCTTGCACCAAAAAACCGACAAGAACCTGGGATTTTAATTGTG